>NMRA01000715.1:28970-42513 GCA_002633005.1 Phoronis australis | reverse complement strand
AGCACAAAAGGCTACTTTAAAATGAGACAGAGCCTATGAGAGCTTGCAACAGGGCGGGGGTGCTATTGATGGTGATCGGGAGGTAGACTGTTCCCGCCCTCACTCGGCGAAAAAATCGCCTCTCAGTAGGCACTAGCACCTTTCCCCTCGGATGAACGAGGTTTCTGCAGAAACATGATAACTATGATTTCATTGTCCAGTTAACTGAAATTGAGTTCTAAAACGAGGTTACGTTTTATACGAACGAATTTGGTGTTTTAATTTTAAAATTCAACTTGGTCCAAATTGATACTTGAAATCTAACACATGAAATAGACGCAAGAACTATTACAACCAAGAAAGCAGAATTGATGGTCAAATAATTTTTATTTTCAATTACAAGTCGGGTTTATTATTTTAATAAAAAATATATTTAATAAGATCAGTTATTCTTTCAGATCAATGACAAATCAAATGTTAGTCCAAGGGAGTGCATAGGATCAGGCTATGCTTGATTTTAATATTCTTGATCAACAAATTAAACCAGCTGTGACTAATTGCACATGACAGCCACCACTGTCGAATACAGCATGTCTTCAACTCGTCAACAATACGAGCAGATGACCTGGTCCGCGTAGAAAGTATTTTGATCAACAATTTACAAGAAAAAAGTAACCCTGCATTCAGCATAATACCTAATCCGTAATACTACGATCGCCGCAATTTGGTCATATTTACGTTTCATGTTTCGAACCTAGTTTTCCGAGAAAAATTAAACCCTTTCGTCAGACAACTCTTTGACGCCTTAACATGTTCCCTAATGTAATTTTCTACGTCTGTGTGGTTTAATTGTTGACACATCATTAAAATTTAATATCCAGGTTGGACTCGAAAGACCGGCTATTTAACTCACGCAATGTCTACTTTCGCTTTGTTTATCGCAGTGAGCCTCGCTTTGGATTTTAATGTCTGCCGCGTGAATAGAGTCTATGTATGTTCATTACAAAATCAACGACCAATCATGTCAAAGTCGAGGCAATCCAGAAGATGTCACTACCATCCAATTAAGTCGATTGGTGGGTTGGGTGTAATGACTTGGCAAGTGCACTATGAGCACCATTAACAGACTTGTTGAAGAATGTCAGAGAATTATATAAAACGGCAGTCAATATAAATAAACTAGAATCTCTACTAAATAGACCTATACATTTTAGAAATAATGATACTGTTGAAGAAAGACCATTTTTTTAAATTTGTGCCATTGCTCACATTCACTCTTTCGAGAACATTAAAGGAGAATGCCACCCAAAAACAACCTATTTTGTATCAATTTAGATCGAGTAGTTTTATTCTACAACGGCAGGTTCTGTTACGTTACCTGACAACTGACGGAAGACGGACTAGGTGTTGAAATTATTCAATGACGTAATTGGTTTCACCTGCAGGCAGTTCAGCAGTTCACAACGGGGGTCAGTGGTGTCAGCTTATCGCTTGAATTCATCGTTTAACACCAATAAATCATCAAACTTCGATGTAAAACCCTTAAAAATTCACCGAGTTCTTATAAAAACGTGTTGTTTTATTTCGCTGTTACGGATTCACTAGTATTTGGACACAACGTAGCCTACAAAGTTCGGCAGGACAATTTACCAAGGTCCGTAGCAGGAGTTTGAGGTCTGTTCGGAGATAAATTCGAAGTGTTCTTCCGTGAAATACAGACAGGAGAACTTAGATCTGTGTTGTTTAGACTTGTGATTTTTTGAGTTCTAAACACACAAAACACTCGGAACCCGATCAGGCCCGTCGCTGCCGGACTGACTCGTTATTCCGGACAGTGGCTCGGAACTCGATCCGACCCTTCGCGACCGCCGGGACTGGCATGAACATAAACCAGCTTGAGTTGGAAACTAAACCTCCAAGTCACAAAAAGACTATAATAGTGAGGCAAAGAAATAATGTGCACGTAATTATTTATGTGAATTAGCCACGAAACTGAAAATCTACTTACTTGTAGGGAGCCGCGAAGTAGGGTTCCCCTTGCACAGACCGTCAGGGCAAAGGTTGTACAGTAGCAATGATTTGAATAATGTATTTGTATTTCTAAAGATTAACCTAACATGTGACCATAGCATATAAAATCGAGCAATTGTTTCACAACAGCTTTCTGACAGCAAACAATGAATTAGCATGCGCTCACACGGCCTCGGTGCCCGGTCAATTAATTTGTTGCCGGCATCAAAAGCCGGTAACGCAATGGTTTATTCATTGCTGGCTTCTCAAACTATTTGCACTCACCCACTCCAAGGCATTACAAAACTGTATCTAACGAGACAGACTTTGTTTCAGTTTCATATAAGCATTGGTTAGGATCATTTTAGGATGAGAATAATTCATTTTGAAACAGAACGCAGAATAATAAACGTCTACATGGCATCTCGCCCGGCGCCAATCCCGACTTAGTCAAGAGCTCATACGACGAAGACTTCTCGGGTCGGATCGTTAGGTTTCACAGGCTATCAGTTCCAACCGGAATACACTGATCAAGAACTGAGTACTAGAGAGGTGCCGGAACATGGACAGGCAACGGAACGTATGGATAGTTCTTTGGTAAGCCGGAATTCGTCAGAGAAATCACTGTTGACGAAATGCCGGCCACAGACACAAAGATGTTTCACGTCCTCATACTTGCTATTAACCAAATACCTTTCATTCTTCACTACCGCAAGCCACTTCCTAAGCATTTCGGGCTATCGAGGAAGTCGAAAAACGATATACCCGCTTTCTTCGCAGCTTCATAGTTCGGACAAGCGGAAACAATGCACCGCAATATAGCGGCATTCACTCTGCAGACGAACCACTGACGTCGCTGCGTCGTTTCTCACCTTCCTCACAAGTTAAAGCGACACCTCTCGGCAACTAAGGTGAGGTCGACCGTATAAGAGGAGATGTGGATATAGACCGATTAAGACGGTAAAAAGACTAATAAAATCGGGTGCATTCTCTTTTAAAGATATGAATCAAGCTGTAACTTTGACATCAAGGTCACAGAAGTAACTTACACTTGAGATGCTTCACAGTTTTATTGTTCAGGTTATACACCACCAGATGAACGCGATGCTGTTAATGTATTAGATGTATGGAATACTTTGACTACATTTCAGGTCTCCAACGATGGCGGGAGGTTTGTTTTCCATCCAAAGGGAATATTTTCACACAATTGGTACATACGATGCAGCCATGGATATTTGGGGAGGCGAAAATTTAGAGTTGTCTTTCAGGGTATGATTTTAAAATGTCGCACGTGTGCATAATCCTGTACTCAGGGTTCAATTTGGTAAATATTTCACATAGTTTTTATACCTTGAGATTTGGGCGTCGTGCAATTATAATTAAAACATAAACAACACCTTAAGAATAAGTGCGATAAGACGTAACCTTCCAGTTAATTGCGTATGACTTTCTCGAGAATACGTAAAACATGGCCTTCGAGCTAATTGTGCATTATTTTACCAAGACCAAGTAAAAATGCCCTTCGAGCAAATTATTTGTGACTTTACCATGCTATGTATGACATTGCCTTCCAACAACCTGTGTATGACTTTACCATGGCTACATGAAACAAAGTCTTCTACCTAACTGTGCATTAATGACTTTCCTTGGTCACTTGAGACACAGCCTTCCACCTAATTGTGCATCACGAACCAAAACTAAGCAAGACTTTACCACGACTACGTAAGACATACCCTTCCATCTACATGTAGTTGTGTATGACTTAGCCTAGGCAATAAAAGACACAGCTTTGGCGCGCTTGAGCATCAATAGGATGGCGTATTCCACCACGGTGTTATCACTGTATGGATTTCCTGGTAACTCACGAGAAGTCTAAGTAACGTTTACTTTTTTATAATTTCAAGATTTGGATGTGCGGTGGCGCCCTAGTTACACATCCGTGTTCACAAGTCGGCCACATATTTCGTGGAAAGAAAGGTGCCACGTATTCTAAGGGCAAAGGTGATTTCCTGAAAAAGAATTTGGTTCGTCTGGCCGAAGTTTGGCTGGACGATTACAAAAAATACTACTACGAGAAAATTGGGTATGATTTGGTAAGTGAAAAAGCCCCAGTGGACTATCAGAAAATTTCCAAACGCATTTAAGCAAACCTTTTTCTTACTTTCCAACCGAGTGAAACGTGCATTCCACACGCGTGGTAAATACCAAAAAGTTTTTAAAATGTCGTGTACACGTATTATATGCATAGAAAACATATATTGTTCAAAACCACTGGATTCCGCAGACCCTTCTCCAAATGAAGTGTTTAGTGACGGGGAAGTTGGAGCACGACTCAGTGCAGTCATGGTCACGCCGCTCTAATCGCAACAACTTCCTGCGCAACGGAGATTAATTAAACGCCTTTCGTCAAAAGCACCTTAGCCTGCTATTCCTATACCATAGTCTGACGCCATTATCATGGAAGTTCAAGACAAAAAAGACTTTTGACTTCCGGACTTAAACACCTTATTGAGTGTGCGCCTGTGACCATACCGAGGAAAATAGACAACTACAGAAGGTCTGAGCTTTCATAAGAGTAAGACGATTCACTGTTGTGTTTTCCTGTGTTGTAACTGGTGTAATTAGCGATATGCCTCGTCCTCTTTGATTTTCTCTGGATCTGAACACATGAACGTTGAGATGTAGTAACGCTTGCTATTTAAATGTTATCTGTCATGTGAAACAAGTACCATGCATGTCTAATCGTGCTGTCACTATAATCGCTTAACTTGGCTACAGGTACAGGTATAATTTTACAGGGTGACTATGGGGATGTTTCTGAACGTCGCGAATTACGCAAGAGGTTAAAGTGTAAATCTTTTTCGTGGTTCTTACGAAATATCCACCCAGAGATGTTTATACCTGGCGAAGCGCTGGCTTCAGGGGAGGTAATTAAGACAAACTTTTTGGTTTGCTCACTCAAGGTCAAGGTCTCAATATTGATTATGTAACCAGAGAATTCACAACTTGCAGGGTTTTGCCATCATGCTTGCAAACGAGGTGTTGTGTCCAAACTACAAATGGTTCTGCATGTTTTGGAACACGCACGCTTTTACGTTTACGTTTTTAAAACTGATGCTAAAACGTGTCATTGTGTATTGAATAGCTATGCACAACAATCATTTTTGCAGCGCCACCAACGTCTGCATGTAATGAATGTGATGTGTTTTAGTTGCAAGTCTTAACTTTTCCGAACAAAATAAACAAACACGTGGCATCAGTTTTTAATCTAACATGTCAAAAGTTTTAGTGCAGTTAAAACGACTGCGTTCACGCTATTTCAAGATCAAGCACGTGGTCGTGCTTGCAGGGATTATGTCATGTGTCGAAATACAGCAGGTTACACATGACTCCACACACCTTTGAAAAGATTACAAACCTGTTCTTCACTAAATCTATGAAATGTCCAATGATGCAGGTGGGACCTTTCTTTTTTAAACAGTGAAGTGCAAGTTTGATATGGGTCGGAGCGCACAATAGCGTCGAGTTCCGTTGATGCACTAGAATCTTGCGCAGCACGTGATCACATTAGCTTCCTTAGCGAGATTATTACGTCTACGGAATTCAACACAAAACAAACTAATTGTTTGTCATTGATTAAAGGAGAAGGCGACCCTTTTTCATGTCATTTTTAGTAAAAATACGGTTCGTTGATTATCCCAGACATATTTTTTAATTAATAACCGCTTCCCGGAAGTGACGTTTAGGGGGATAAGAATTTTCCGCCATTTTTTCATATAGTCTCACTGTATGAGTTGTCGAGTCAGCCATTGTTTTACCTCGGTTGTGATAAGTTCGGTCGTCGTTTGCGTTTCTTTATCAGTCAGTCAACATGTTGCACGGTTGCTGCGTACCGGCGTGTACTCATTATCGTCTGACGCGCACTTTGGGTATGTTGTTACACTGCTTTCCGAAAGATGACACGCTCCGCCGTACCGCTCTTTCGTGTGAAGAATGCAGCGTTACCGTCCAAGACACGTACAAAGCAGTGGAGAATTACCGAGTGTGTGGCAAGCATTTTCTGCCGTTGGATTACGAAAGAGATATGTACACGAAATTCATGAAGGTTCCTGCAAAACAACGACTGAAGAAGGATGCCATAGTGTCGCTGTTGATTCCCGGAAGCGTCCAGTCGCCAGCCATGAGAAGTGCATTTTTGAAGCGAGTTGCCTCGCGAGCTGTGGCCTCTAGAGTGGCTGGAGGCCCTTCATCTTCTGTTACACGTTCCTTCGACCGTACCTCAAAGCGTTCAATTCCTAGCATGGATTCGCCCTGTGCTGGTGTTGTCTCCAGCCCAGAGCCTGTAAGCAGCCACTGTAGTGATGTTGAGTAGTGGGAGTGAATACAGGCCCATTTCGACACCCAGCGGGGAGGGCAGTTTGTCGTCCAGTGATCAGGCTGGTGATCCAAAAGTTTACTGTGGACTTCAGTCAAACATTGGAGCTATTTAGAAGGTGCCAGGTGTGTGGCGAGGGAGTCACACGGTGGGATGTAAGCGATTTCGGTGTTCATATCACCATCCAGTGGCAACAGTTTGGGCATTCCATTGAGGTCGACATGACAGTGCACACCGTGCATTTGCACCAAGACGTCCCGCCACGTCCGTCCTCTGTCTCTTCCTCATCGCTCTCAACAGGTGTCTGTGCGTATTCTGCCTCACTATACTCTGGCTCAAACATACATGTTTATCCATCCACTGACTGTTCGTGAAAAAATCGCTCGTCACCACTGCTATGAACAATGTCTCTGTCACTCACGTCACTGTGTCTGTGATATGGGTCACCGACTGCAGCCATTTTCAGGCTACCAGGAACTAAAAGATTTCCAAATCCAATGTAAAATAACAACATAGCTTGTCGAAGAATACTCGTCGGTGGGAAGTGGTGAAGACAATGTTAGGAAACCAGCACAAAAACAACATTATTAAACTCGAATGCACAAACAAATTGGTTATAAATTTTTAACCCCCTAAACGTCACTTCCGTAGTAGTGCACGATTAATTAATAAAATTACGGGGAGCCGGAATTAACTGAAACATATGTTTGTGATAATCAATGGATCGTATTTTCACTAAAAGTGACATGAAAAAGGTTGCCTTACCTTTTAACACATAACACCAGATATCTCGTGAACCATATTCAGATTTAGTTGCTAACTGGCCTCGCTTTCATCCCTACTATGCATTTTTGTACATAAATAATATCGTGAGCGCACCCGGGGGTGAGGGGGGGGGGGCTGGGGGGATCCAACGAGCCTCCCCCATTTGCAAAGTGAGCAAAAAAGTCCACCTCAGAGAATCTTAGAAAAAGGTGCATATTCTCAAAAATTCGAGGTTGGGTGCGGGCATGAATATACAAACTTGTCGTGAGTGAAGTAAATCTCATTACCCAGAAGGCATGAACATGTGTAATAGAAACAGATTTTTTTTTCTCTGGTCTTATTGAGAGGGCGATCCTTCGTTGCTAGGTTACTTGACGTCATTTCTTCTACAAATCATGCGCCAAAATAGATCGAAACCGATTGGTGTCTGCCATGCACCCTACGACACAGCGCCACCTATATTGGAAAGTGGCCCTGTGGAAACATGATGAACAACACACGGAATTCCGTGTGAGGGCGTCAATGCGCATGCCTTGGTCGGAAGTATACCGATCATATCGCCACCACTTGCGCACGCCCAGTGCTGTAGTGGTAAAGTTAGAGATAAGTAGGGGCCCAGAGCTAATTGTATCACCTTGAGCACTGAACGTAACTAACGGTGCGTAGGCGCTACGTTAAAATGCCAAAAGGTGGTTGGCTGCGCCTACTTGCACCTACGCCCCGGCATCCACAGCACTGCGCACGCCTTTATGCACTGCACTTGTTTGGGCTTAAGCCACGGGATCAGGAATTCCTCTCATTTTGTTTTCTTCGATCACTGCTGTTTTAGTAAACTGTAACTATTAAAGTAAAAGGCGATCGCTTATACTACGTAACAGTGAACTGAGAGGGTTTTTCCCAGATTTCAACCAAGGGGAATGACTGAATGTTATGACATTGGTTTCATTACTTTAAAGAATGAGAAGCCATGTCAAATAAAATTATTCCAGAGTGCTACCTTTCATAGCCCTATGAAAGAGTGAGGTCTGCCAAGGTGCTAGTCTACCTTTAAAAAAAAACAAGTTATGAATGGAACAAATTGACGTTTGGCTTAGTAGCAGTGCCACTATGTTGTCACTCGTTTGTTGCTTTATCATTTTAGTAGTACAGGCCCCCCACACCGCGTGGATGTGAGAGGGGGCAGGGTAGAGATATACTAAACTTCGTGCACAAACCTCAGAACATTGACTAAGTGGACCTCTTGAGGATCATACACACTGTATTGTAGCGATCGATGCAAATTCAGTAAAATCGTGTGAAATACGTTTTTAATATCACAATAGTGTATTTCTTCCTGTTTGTCATTTCAGATAAGAAATGCAGCTATGAGCATGTGCGTCGATAGCCCCGCTGGACCATCTGAGCTGAATAAGAAAATACAGACTTACGGTTGTCACGGACAGGGCGGGAATCAAGTAAGGGTACAACCACTCGCAAACACTTGACCGAAAAATCTGTAGCTTAACTAGAAGTTGAACATGTTAGGTTTATTTTTAATTTGTGAACACACATAACTACCGAGAACAGTGAATGTTGCTCACTGATCTCAACAGAGTTTAGAAACAACAGCTACATGTAGGCCTACCAGTCTGTTATTGAACTCCAGACGCGCAGGTTTTACTAATCAAGTAAATAGTGTTTTAAAAGTGTGTTAAAAGCCGTAGTCCAAGTCGTTCAGGTAAAGTAATGGAGGTGTACGCGTGTTGAACACTGACGTTCTGGCTGCACATTTGGAAATGTTGCTAGGAGACAATCCCAAAGCATGTGTGCTAGTTCATGAGTAAACTGTGAATCTTGAAATTTTGAGAATTTTAGCTTCCATTTTGATATTATTACACGAATCTATAAATTCTATTTAATTACCTATCCCAGGTGTGGTATCTTAGTAAAATTGGTCAAATTAGACGTGATGACTATTGTTTGGATTACAACGGAAGTGACCTGATACTGTACAGATGTCATCACAACAGAGGTCCTCAGGAATGGTCCTATGAACCGGTAGGTGGCAGCTTTGTATTGTGATGAAGGTTACGTACTCAAACAGGGAGACAATTATCCTCCCACGAATCGCGGTGTTTGTTTCATTAACAGCGTTCGTTCAACATGAAAGCACTCCTTTTCTCATTTCAATTCTTTTCTTCCTCTCCGAAAATCTATTTTTTACGAAATACAACAATTGTGATTCCTTCCTCATCAATCGCAGAAAAGATGTTTCTAGTTTTGGCAAACGCATACTGATTTGGTATATTTCACCTACCATACACGCGCTGCATACAGTCGACCACGTGCATCTCATGCCCTCCGTCATACACAAAACATAGGACCCTAGGACTGAAAACTGAACTTGGATAACGCGCGGCTGAGGTTGCGCCGCGCATCCGTTTGGAGTTGTTTGCATTCGTTTGTTCCGACGTTGTTTATTCGTATGGAAAGTAGCGCTTAAGGTTGTGAAGGACCCAAGTTAAGTTATGTTAAGTAAGTTTTGGCCAACTTCGGAACATCGTAACTCATAAATGACATGAAACTTTACGAAACTGTGCTTTATTCACTGGTCACCAAAAATATTTGAGGAATTACAGTGTACATTTAAAATTTTCCCGGTTGTTCATGAAATAAATTAGGACTTACAATTTTTTGTGAAAAAAATTGCAGAAATCTGAAACGAAAGTACAGTTTTGAAAACTGTAACAGCGTTTTTGAGATTTTATATTGAACATTTATGTCATATGTTGTTGATCCTGTAGGTGTGCCTGGTAAATTGTCCTAAAAATCAAGGTCATGTGACCTAATTAGTGGCAGATTGGTTACATATCAAAAATCAAATTCTAACAAATTTATAATTTTAGAAAATACATACTTTTGCTGAGTTAAATTCCGCAGTTTTGTAGATATTTGGCTAAATGTATACACTTGTCAATAAGGTCTTACATAATCTGAAGGTGGAATGTTTGTTTAGTACAGACGAAGTAAATTTAAATTTTTATTATTATTATTCCATCTAACTTTTTGGAGTATGTTGCGCTCTAATGGCCGCAAACATTGTCAAACGGAGTATCATCTGCTAATATGATTCGTGGGTACAACCGCTACTTAGCTGGTTGGCGTAACGGAAAGCCATCTAGACATGTTACACTAATTTCGAATGTTTACAATTGCCCTTAAATCTATTCACATTTCCGCTCACCACCTGAGCTTTAAAACAATAGCAAGCTCATGTACCTAGGGCAAAATATAACAAATAGATATTTTATCATTAGGCCAATGGAAAAATGTCGCCTTCTTTACTGTCACTAAAACTTTTCACAACTCCACTGTTTTTCTACTGAACTGCACAAGAGTCATTTCATTAGAAAACCATTCATACATGTAAGTTCTTGATAGTGTGTGTTTATACCAGAAGCAAAAGAGCAACTATTTACTTCATCAATAATTCTCGTTTTGCATACCAGGCAGATTTAAAAAATATGTTCAGTTCTTGCACCAATAGTTTTACCAAAACGTGCAGTTAATTAGTCAATTAATTAAGTTGTAATGTCAATTAACGTAGGGAGTAACAGTAACGTAAAAAGGATATCAACCAGAGAGGTCATGTAAATGACTAATTAAACCAGCAGGAAAATAGTTTCAATGATTCAAAATTTGCCATCACATAAAGTAAAGATTTTAGAACATGGTTCCCTGACAGTTGCTGGGAAGAATTTAGTCAGACATTCATCCAAACTTATACGTGTTTATATATTAATTGGACTGTTGGTGTCACTTATCACAATTGCATTCTTCATTAAAATTAAGGACGCAACGACATTTACAAAAAATGTGCTAAACTAATTACTCCAACTACCTCTAAGTATCCTAAATTTAGAGGATTTTTTCAGATAGATGAACAATGGCAAACATCTATCGTGTAGCTTTGAAATAAATTGTGGATTGCTCATTAAATTGGTTGCAGGGTAGGACGTCACATAAAAATTTAGACACAACATAATTAATCCTCAGAAATTAACAAATAACTGACACTGATACATGTAGTGAGTGTTACCGTAAACAAATAACCGATAGTGATACATGTAGCGAGTGTTACCGTAAACAAATAACTAATAGTGTTACATGTAGCGAGTGTTACCGTAAACAAATAACTAATAGTGTTACATGTAGCGAGTGTTACCGTGAAGACTTTTTATGACTGGTATGAGACTAAAGAAAGTGGACTCAGGAAAATTACAATATTCACAACAAAGAGACATTGTTATATTGAACATCTCTTACATGTACATGGTTGTCAACATTTAGAATGAAAAAATCGGGACACCAAACAATAATCGAGGAATATTATTGGGTGTCCCCAGAATATTCTAAAACATTTGCCAATCAAATGCTAGTGATCTCGGCATATTAATTCTACACTTTGTGAAACCTCGTAAAGTCTTGTCTAGCTTCAGTTCCGAACAATTCAAAACCAATCAAAATATAAATAAAACCACTTTTAAATACAGCACAGCCCTAACCAAGTCTAGTCGATGACCCATACTATATCGCTTATATTGCATGTGTGTCTGATGCGCCAGTTTTTTCCTTCCTGGTGAGCTGGACATTGACTTGGTGCACTAAATGTCTTCTAACAATTTTCCATAATTGCTCTACTCAAGAGTTATCTTTCCATTTCTAGGGAGGACAGATACGCCACGTGGATACGGGTCGTTGTTTACAACTATCAGTAAACGGGGATTACATCTCTATGGTCAAGTGTTATAATTACAAAAGACAGATTTGGTACTGGAAGAGACAAAATGCGAATAGTTAACACTTTCTGTTGAACGTTTTAAGTTTTGAGACAAATTGTTGAAAAGCTGTTTGGTGGCCGTTTATATTTAATTTCCAACGTTTCTCCATATTTGGTGCCATCCATTTGTTTAGTTTATGTTTATATTTGATATATGTGACTCTTTTGTGGGCCAGTGTCCATTCTTTACGAGAAATATCAAATAAAAATCAAGATAAGCGCTGCATAAATATACGTGATTTATGTCAAGGCGTCTGCCTCGACTCACTCTAATACCGATAGGTGTCATTAGCTTACAGTGCTCTACTTACACACCATGACTCCTAAATTAAATATACATACCGGTATACAAAATGTCTCTTATACCACCTGCTTAGATGTCACGAATTCACGTCTATGAATATTAGACACTGAACACACGATGCAGGTAAAATGTACAGTCGGATCAAAATAAACGCTGGTTTCCTTGCACGCGTGCCATGATGGAGCGCAGTGGAAAAATTTGTTCATCAAAGTCTTCGATTTTCTTCCCTGCATGAGCTTCGCAGACGATCTTTCAGTGGTGGTATATGGAGAGTTATTCTGTGCTTAAACACAACTCTTCTAACTTCCATCCACCCCTCCCTTAAACTTATTCGATCCGCTTATCCTTTTGTACACGGTTGATGAAATGTTATCTGGCATAGTCATGTTACATCTTATACAGTGGCGGATTTAGGGGAGGGGGCCAAGGAGGCCAGATACCAGTTGGCAGTTCGGGGTGCGAATTGCTTACCAGCATATGCGCGCACCCAGGCCTTGAACAAACCCATTTACCTTTTTTTAGTAATAAGGTCCACAAACACAAAAATTCGAGACCCCTGCATCCTTTACATTTTAGGCTGGGCGCGCGCATGTGGCAAAATTCCGGTTATTCCTGTGCCCTGGCCACCCTGAATCCAAATCCTGGATCCGCCCCTGTTATAAACTCTTTTAAGAGACAGTCCATATAAAAACCAGTAGATTTTCAAAAAATCAGTCTATACGTCAAAATTTAAAACAACTTCATTTTTTGTACATGGGTAGGTATCCTAACATAAACCCAAATGCCAAATTTTGTGCACTCAATGACCCCTAAGTTCGCCGCTGGAGCATGATAACACAAATTAGCACAATTGGGCATATTAGCCGTCTCGAAAATCGCATGTTTTCAGCAACAAAAATGAGTAACATACAAAATAGACCAAAAGCTATGTTTTGGTGGCTGAAATAACCAACGTATACTGTACATAATTCTGTGCCATTTATTAAAATCTGACAGTTTTGTGCTAGACAGGGGAGATAATCCACAGACCACTTTTTGGGGCTAATTTTAGTGGCCATTTTTGTGACCTTTTTACTGCCATAAAACACCTGGTAGCCTTATGTGACGTTTTGAACATACAGTTAAAGAGCTAGTCTTGATGACTGAGCAATAAAAAATCTTGCCTCAACTTTGCACCATAGTGAAAATTGTATTGCAAAACTGTCTACTTTCATAGTTTGGAAATGACGAGCAGAGTTTACAGACCATTTGAACAAACTTTTAGGCAAGAAGTCTGCTTTAAATAGTAATA
>NMRA01000715.1:0-27554 GCA_002633005.1 Phoronis australis | reverse complement strand
AAAATTTATCCAAAACCACGTGTTCTCATTCAAAATGCAGGGCAATATCTCGCTAAGTCTTGAATTATAGCAAGGTCCTCGTGTTACTGCTCTTATTCTAGATGCGTCTTCAGTCTCTACGTAAACAAAAGCAGCGCCATCTATCATTTAGAACCACGCATGCCAGTTGATTTACGTTACATATTTTTTGTAATAAGCAATAATCATCAATGCCGTTTTCAGAGAATGGTAATTAATAATGCTGTCTGCCTTTTCTCCAAAATACAAGGTTTATATGTCGCGTTTCGCAAGCTAATTATATGTTCCAAGAGCCCCCTATTGGTAGCAGAGGCAACTGAGAACATGCAAAAGGACGAAGTGCAGTTCGTGTAATGCTTCGTACGCAAAAACTACATTAGAGGCAAGATTTTTTATTTGAGATTATGAACAGGTTAGGAATGACTAAACAAATTATTATAAAGTCAATTTCAGGAAAGGTGCGTTATGGCTTCTACAGAGTGCCAAATTTGGCCCAAAATTGCTTCAGTGAAAACCTGAAAAATAGCCGTTTTTGCCTCACAAATTCAAAATGTACAAATTTAAAAATGGATTTTGAAAGTTATGCCATTAAATTTTTCAGCCACTGCGCTTTCAATTCGTATTACTCATTTGTTTTGACCTTACCACACATGCTTGTAAAATGCATTCAAACATGCCTACTTCGACGCCCAATTTTGTTGCAAAATGGGGGTACGGCTCATAAAAAGAAAAATAATGAATGAAAATTCTTAAAAAGTGAGTTTTTTCTACATCTCAACAAACCAAACTCATGTGCTAAGTTTCAAAAAAATCGGTGATTTTGGGTATAGACTCTACCTGTTGGTTTTTATATGGAGTCACTCTTAATGGTTGTCCAGTGAAATTTGATTTTGGATAACGTGACCGTGTTCTTTAGTGAAACTAATTAAAAAAACAAATATTACATTCACTGCAAAACAACAGAACAAATACATGTATGTGCTAGTCCCCGGTGCAAAGGTTGAACATAACACAATTCCTATTCGCGTTTCAGAAAGTTCTGCATTAAACTTGTTATCTAAATGTTTCATTTGAATTCAACCAACCATTTTCTGAGTTTTGATGTCTTGCAGATAGATGGATATTTCTCATGGGTTCTTCATGTGCAATTAAAATAATGAAATTAAAACCGCCTTAGCTACCCCTGGATGCAAAGTATTTAAGCGAGAACACAAAGATTTTTAAGAAGGATAAGAAAATATGGTGAGGGAACGCAAAAATTTTGCAAAGGAACGCAAACATTGACCAGGAGGCCAACTGGGAGCTGAGGGCTGGAGTGAAGTTAGACAATCTCGTATTACACTAATCAGACTTATTGACAAATTTATTAGCTTTCTGTAAATTTGCAGAAAACGTTGTCGCAGTATATGTGAGATGGAGATTTCCTTAAGTTTGTAGTCTACTCAATGCAGCACATACTGGTGTAATTTTAATTAATCTAGGTTTTTTCATACCAAAACGCCGGCGTTGAACATGAAAATGACAGTTGATGTAACGACTCCTATCGGCGAACATTTAATACACGCAGTCATACACAAGTCACCATGGCGAGAAGTGCGAGGAGCAGATTCTTAACCAAGCTGGTCCTGTACATGCTCGTCTTATGGCTCATCGTCATAGTCTTGTTGCTGTTCAATGTTGAAGACAAACAGAGAGAAAAGAACGATGTGAAGGTAAATGAAGAGATTGCACACAATCTGAAGATGTGGAAACAAGATGAAATTGTGCTGAGAAAGAAAATACAGGAGACCTCAATCGATGAATATCACAGAAAGCTCGTTAAAAAGCAGATTCACGACTCGAAATTTGTGCAAGAGGCAAGAAATGTGAGAAAAGGGTTTGGGCAACTCGCCCAAGATGCTGAGACACGTGATCAAACTATTAAAGAAGACGCCGCGACTAGATATGGCTTAAGTTGGGGACAGCAAACTGCTGTGCTAGGTAAGAGACGGAATTCAAAGAAATCTGAAGACGTAGGTACAGCACAAGTTTAGGCAATGTTTTATATTTCCGGTTTGACGGTTTCATTATTACAAGTTCTCTTCCTGCAACTGTCAAAGTCATAGTTTTGACAAAACCCATTACCAACACTTCCCGTGTAAATATTTCAAGGGCAATATCACCCTAGTTCCATGTACAAGCATTACCTAGTAGTGTAGTCACTGCAATGGAATTGCCAGAGGCATGCAAACGGCCAAGTTGTTTGAAAATATAATACGAAAAGGTCACACATAGATTGGATTAACGAATAGATTTATCACCAGGCTTGAGGGTACACGGACCCGAGGGAACATGGCGGTGGAGGAACATTGAGGGGGGTATCATCAGACGGGGGGGGAGCATGGTCTGTGAAGTAGTTGGACTGGGAAAACAAGAAGCTAAAGATTTAGGGACGAGCTCTTTTTTCCTTTAGTGTTGACGTTGCAATTAATTTCGTTTTAGAAAATACATTTTCCTTTAAAACAAACTCAAACCAACACTTTAATGAATCCAAACATTCTAAACTTTGAGGATATTCCATTTTGGTTTGTCAGATCCTGTATAATTTAATAAAATAGTAAGATCAATTTTCTACAAATCAACATTGCGACGAATCCAAACATTCTAAAATTTAAGGATGGTTTATCGTGGTTTTGTTAAATTAAAAAATGCCCACAGTTTACCGAGTGATCTATGTTGGTTGTCGTAATTGAACTTGTCAAAACGTTCCTATAAACAAGACACGACAGATCAGTTATAAAAAGAGTGAATCTTGTTCAAAAATTTGTGTACTTTTAATGATTTTTCGGAAACCAAGTACAAGGTTAAACATGGGGATTTTTGCTTTTGTAAACTACAATGGATTGTGATCATCAAAGTAAAACTGCCCTTACCCTCATCCCCAAAGTGGTCACAGAAGTGGTTTCATAGGCCTCGTGTTCTCATCGGTCCAAATAACGTATTAGACCACATCACACGAGAAAATACGTCAGCTATAAGTGTAATTGGTCACATACAGTTTTTCGAAAGCTTCGCAGTCTCACTTGTTGATTTCTTTTACTCATCCAGGTGAATACGGGCGACCAGTCGTTATTAACGCCAATGGTTTGTCTGATGAGGAACGTAGAAAATATGAAAGTGGTTGGAATAGCAGTGGTTTCAACACATACGTCAGTGATCGCATCTCGCTCCACAGAAAACTACCAGACGTGAGGGACAAAGCGTATGTAGGCCTGTGCTCATCGTCAGGGTACAAGTTGTCAGAAATAAGACTCTCACAAGTCTATTCGTGATGTCTATCGTTGTGGCATAACAATAGTGTGCACTTAAATCAATATTAAGTGTGAAAGAATAAGCAATTCAATTTGAAAAAAAACACGAATTCCCAGCAAGTTAACAAAAGTAAGAACGATGAAATTTGGCTTAATAATAAGAAACTAATGAGGCTCAGCGTGTTTTAGAAAAACAAACGTGATCGTCGTCGCAATTCATCGATTGTAAACTAGAACTCAAAAAGTAAGTGTTCTGTGTAGTCCTATTCTATTCCCGATTTCCAAGGAATTACAAAACGATCGTAATTCATACATGCACGTGCTCAAAAGAAATTCTTGGCAATTTGATTTTATATTTATCCCATAAGCGTTGAATCAGTCTAGTGCAATACGGCCATGTGATATTGTTTTCTGTATTTCCTTCTCGCACTACTTCAATCATGGGCGGCGCACCATATAAGGGGCTGGGGGGCTATAGCCTCCCCCCTCATTTATTTTAGTGCTGCACCGTCCATGTTCAACAGTGCCATCTGACATGGAAAGTTCAAAAGGTAGATCAACATCGACTTGACTACGTTAGGCGGTTCGATCATCAAACTTTCCCAAAATAGTTTAAAGTAATACAATTGCATCGCAACATGCACTCAGGTCCCAAACGTCATCTGGAACAAAACCGTTAGTTATATGACACTTCTGTCTCATTTTTCAATTACAAAATATTATATCGTCTGCAATTCAGGCGCCGATTCCTCGGTAACTACAATTATATCAAATAATGTTGTTATTTAACTATTCCCAAGAAATGTTGCAAGTTCACTCCACAATTATCGTTGTTTTCATCTTTGCTGTCTCTTTGAAGTAGTAAATCTTACATTTAAAACTCTTTCTTTTGCTAGAGAAAACTTGTGTTGTAACGCGCAAGTGCTTACATACAGGATGCGATCCGACACGTGAACAGACTGTGTAAAGTATTTAAATTATCTGCCGAAAAAATGAAACAATGAAATAAACTAAGGAATGCGTTGCGTATGGGATAAATACATTTGGTCTCAATCGGTACATGGAATAATGCCTCGTGGGATATTACTTCATCTACGCCACTCTCGGTACGTTTTGTGCATGTATTCAGAAACAAAACACACACAAGTTCAGGAATGTCAGAGAACGCGATTTTAAGAAACAAAACTGTCAGTCATAAACGGAAGTCTCAGAATTGATGGTTCGTCGTTTCTGAAATTTGGCTTTATTTCAAAATGTCAAAGGCACATTTCACTGACTTTTGTGACGTTTAACTCACAACTTAGTCTCAATGGCAACAGTTGGTTTCTATTATATGAAAGGTAAATGGAGGGCCACCTGGCTTGACTTTGAACGGGCCGCGTTTAGATGGGTGGGCCAACCTTGTCATAAGCGTTCTTGTCAAATAGATATTCATCCCCAAACATGTCATTCAGGGTGAAATCTAAAACATTGTCAAAATGCTTGGCCAAACCGTCTAAACTCGGGACGTGAACTTTCGCAATTTACGTGCTCAGTGTGAGTAGATAACGATCCCTACGGGAGGGGGCGCGCACAAACGAACGTGTTTCGCAAATCTTGGTAACAATCCTGGATGGTACAAAACTGTTGATGACGAGAGGGATGAGTGGTGGTGACCAGTGGAAGACCTTGCGAAGTTGGTTACAACTGCGGTGAGAGGGGGTGGCCTGGAGTCATTTGCGCATGCCTCATGGTTGGGCCCATCGCACAAAACACCCCTTTGAGCTAAAGCACGAGAGCTCCCTTATGGTTCTTCGTGAAGGAAGTTTTCAAGTCTGCCAGTCTCCTTTAAGAAAACGGACAGACGTTTCCATTTGTTGCCATGCACTATATGTTGTAGCATGTAACAGTGTCATCCAGTAGGTTGCTCCTTAGCCTATGAAAAGCTAGGCAAAACTTTACCTGGTGTTTAGGGATTTCTACATGTACGTCAGTACCACGATCGGGACACACTGGGCTCCCCATAAGCCCAGTAATGTGTCTGTTTCGGGCTAGGTTACAGTGGCCCTTCAAAATTTGAATGACGTGTTTTATACCCAATCTATTTAGACTCAGAGGTTTTTTTGAACCTTTTGGTTTAATTATCATTAGGGCGATAATACTTTTTACACTGTTGTTGAGCTGTTATCTTGCAGTAAGTCTGTGTGACTAAGTGTTGGGCATACTCGACCTATGACTTAATTGACAATAAAAAGTGCGGTATTGACTAAATTAAAGCAAAAGTTAACGACAACTATGCCAATAATAATCGTTTAATATGCTCTCATCGTGACTGCTTTAATTCAGTTAATTGCTTTAAAGCTGTGTTTTTAATCCAACCATTCGCTGTATTTCTGCGTTGTTGTTACAAAGGTTCTTGGCTCAGGCACTCTGTCTTTGGACTAGTTATCTTATTTTTCACATAAAACACAACACTATTACATCTACTAGAGGAACTATGCATAGACAAGCAGCAGATTTCGAATTAGTTCCATTTACAGTACTTTGAAAGGATTTTCTCAATTTTTCACTACAGGTGTAAGAACTACACAAAAGACGACATATATAGTTTGCCAAACACTAGTGTCATTATCTGCTTCTTCAACGAAGGTTGGTCCGTCTTGCTACGAACCGTTCATACTGTGATAGACAGATCGCCAAAAAGACTTCTTAAAGAAATTATCCTCGTCGACGACTTCTCTGACGCACGTAAGTTGTTCGGGCAGTTCTCGCCGTCTGCATTCTGACGTCATGCACTTTGAGGCAAACTTAGCCAGAACTTCTTGGCAAAAGCAGGCATCTTTTGCGTGAACCATTATTGACGTTCTAAGGTTATGTATTTCTGGCCCATTAATGGCAACAAAAACATGAGCACAACAATATTTCACACATTTTACCTGTTTTTTCCCAACCTAAGTGATCTGCAAAGTGCACGGCTGATTATACACACTAGCACCAATAAGCGGTAGGAAAACTCCTGGAGTGCGCCTTTGCTCCATTAGCGCATAAAAAATATAAAGGCGCAAGTACATTGCAGCAGTGCTCCCCTCAAGCGCATCTTTTGAAACGCAACACTCTTCCAGTCAAAATATAGTCTTATTTCGATTGCTTTTGGGGTTTCCGTTTCATATGTTATCGCTTTAATTACACTAAGTCTGAAAAAGGCACACGTTGTATCACCAGGCGCGCCCAAAAGAAACAGGTTTAAACCTTTGTAGCCATAGCTACAATGTAGATATCACAAAGACATTTAGCATAACAAGATGACAGTGTATGTTTGGTGAAAGAAGAGACTACGGTGTTACATTACCCTGTCATTTTGCAAATTGTTCCTTCAAGTCAATTCTGCATTTTAACCATCAGCACACACTAAAGAACCACTTGACAAATATATGAGAGAACTGAGAGTTGTGAAGATTGTTCGTGCAAAGAAAAGAGAAGGGTTGATACGAGCGCGTCTACTTGGGGTTGCCGCTGCTACGGGCGATGTGTTGACGTTCCTTGATTCGCACTGTGAATGTACTCCAGGTAAAAAGGGTTATCATCTTCTGATAACCAGCCTCGAATTCAGGTGGAAATATCCTTGACTAACGAAAATCTTGACAGGAAAATCAAACCGGCACAAGTCTACTGCGCCCCAATGCTTATAATTTGAATTATTTTCAAACATTAATGGAAGGGGATTAGGAGTAGTCTCAAGCCTGTCCATAAACCATGAGACATTTGATCGAATAAACTGATATCTTTGGTCACTAGCTCGACAACTTGAACAGTTTCTAAACACGTTCAGTGGCAGGATTTGCACCCGGCGTACAGTGGCCTACGTCAGTCACTCCCTTGGTAGTTGTGCAGTGCCATGTTTTTCAACAATTCCGATACACCTAATTAGACGACCTTTAATAGTGTATACGAATGCTTTAAAGGATGGTTGCCACCCATTCTCGAGGTCATCAGGGATAACCCGAACACAAGCGTCACTCCCGTCATCGATATCATCAATGACGACACGTTCGAATTTTTGTACAAGACAGCGGAGCTTACGGAGCTGGGTGGCTTCGACTGGGATCTCGGCTTCAGATGGTTTGTCCCACCAAACAGAGTTCAGGAGGAGAGAAAAAAATATCACTTCGTGGCTCCAGTGAGGTAAGCTCGTCATTTCCAATGATTAATCTCAAACCCTAACCCCAACGCAGGGTTGTCTTTCTGGCGAGAAAAGC
Source organism: Phoronis australis (assembly GCA_002633005.1). Lineage (NCBI taxonomy): Eukaryota > Metazoa > Phoronida > Phoronidae > Phoronis > Phoronis australis. The sequence continues at coordinate 20,011 of NMRA01000715.1, read as the reverse complement.
GAGACCACGCATGTCTCCGAGATTTCGCCATGCATAAGACCGCAAGCAACGTCCGTGATTGCACTGTCTTCAGTCGCTAGTGCCTTGGGTTTTCGGAATGCTACCCAAATAATTGCACGTTTACGGATAGCAATAGACGTTTTGTGTATAAAGAATTCTGGGACAGCCGTCATCTCAAGCAACACCGCCGACACCCGTAGATCTGTGGAGATCACTTCTATTCAAACCAACTCCCAGCTTACCAATTAGCAGACGGTTGCCTGTGTCGATTGGTCACACTTCCACGTCGCGTCCCACAAATCTTTGCTCTGCATCTGGACTATTGGATGAAAACAGTTTCATATCTAGTCTTGTCACAAGGAAGATCCGGGTGTTTTCCATCCAGCGTCGAGGTTGGTAATCGGACACTAGAGAACACTTTGCGTGTCCTCTTATGGATAAACTGCATTGCATTCACGATGGAAAAACGGTTTAATAGGGGGGGTCTTGTGAGATTTTTATGTCATCCGAGACACAAACTGTACAGGACACTCGATTTCGTAACTATAGAAGTGTCGTAAATAAACAGTAATTTATTTGAAAACTCACTTTGTTACTGAACCCAGTCAGCAGAGACATGACAAGAAGACGTCCATATTACGCCATGCGTCATACATTACAGCAGTCCCATGCAGCATGATGTTATTATATGTGTCGATGAAAATAGCGGAATCCAAACATGATGTCATTGTATGTAGTATACTCAATGTGCTAATTTCAAAATTGAAAACCAGCGGAGAGGCTGGAAGCTCGATGAAGATAAAGACAAGTATGCCAGTGGGTAATTAAATAACTAAAATACATAAAAAGGTGAAAACCTATGAATACTACCACAAATTCTGTATATTTGTAACCTTTCAGGCAACTTAATGAAGAAGTGGTCATTAGTGTAAATTTTCGCAGCGCGAAATTTTAAAATAAGACAGAGGGGGTAGGGATGAAGTGAGAGAGAGAGAGAGAGAGAGAGAGAGAGAGTCGGGTGGGGGGACAGGAGGGAGGGAGGGACGGAACCACCAACTTTAACGTTTAGGGTACAACGACCTTCATCAAACAAGAAATAGTGCTTAGTGTTATTGACAGGCACAAGTAACACAGGGAGACGAGGAGAGTGATTTACTACATGTACCGGTAACTACCTGCATTGTTGTGTCACTTGTCATGTACTCAATTACAGGAAACATGCGCCCACACCCAACCTTTGTTGCGGTGTGAGGACAGCTGCTCAGTTGAATAAATTTTTTAAAGTTTATCTGACCGCCTGGTTTTGGTAACAAATCAAACAGGTGTGTCTACTTTTCTGCCGTGTACTTGTATGCTTGCACGTAGGCACATGTTGATGATCACTACCGCTACAAACAGCTGCCATGCAGCACATAGGTGTTGACAATCAAACTGTATCCAAAATCACTGGCTGTGTAACAGTTGAACAGTTCACACGATCCAAGATATGGTCTCTCAGCTTGAACTCTTGATAAATTTTCACATTTTCTGTCCTACTCAAGTACAAACACGAGAAGAGTATAATACAATAAATACATACATAAAATACACTGCTGAGTGGAAACTAACGAGATCATGACTCCAAGCTTGTTCCGAAAATTCAAATTCATACAAAACTGCTTTCAAGTGCGGAAACATAATTCCAACAGCACCAGCATACAACAGCAGACACTTGTCACATCCACCTGCCAGGGTTTAGATCTCATTTCAGTTTTCGTCGTATCTGAAACGCTATTTGATGATTTTGACTTCGGCCATGACAAATAATCGTCATCAAGCACACGGTAGGATACGGGGGTCATACGTAACCTTAAAGAACACGTGAAACAGACGTTTGGTGAAACGTGAAACAAATGCATCATCGCATCTGCCAAAGAACAACAGTACAGCCACTGAATTTTTAGATTTCGTCCGGGCTACCTCACGCCTGGCCAGACCGGAGCGCAACCGGAACACAGGCGTGACAGAAATCAGTCACGGTCACCTCACGCCTACTCTCCGGGTAGTCCTCACGCTTACCTCCGGTTTAGTTAACGCTTTCCTCACGCCTCGTTCACGCTTTCTTCGCGCCTCCGTCACGCTTACCCCACGCCTTCGGTAGCTGTGGTAAACATGGTAGGGCACCGGGCTAATCAGTAAAAATACATGTAACGTCTTGATTGCCTGTCATTTCGGTCAAGTTGCAAAGACATTATAGTATATTGTAGAGTATCTTTGCAAGCGGTCATCTGTCACACTTGGGTTCCAACTAACTCTGTAATTCCACGTGTTGTTCATACAAACGTCTTCCTTCAGCTCGTCTTGTGTTACACTTACTTGTACATGTTCAGTTTACGACTTGAGAGCCAGTCCCATCAACGACAAACATGTACAGTAACCACGGTTAGTAAATACGATTAAACGCGACCCTGTACTCAGAGTCATTTTACATGGATGTGGACTCCTTGAAACTTGTCACAGGTGGATATAGTTAATTCGCCTTAAAAATAGCCTACGCATCTTGTGAAGTATTGTGTCACTCCGTAAATTTTTGCACCGCACTGGCGTACAGAAAATTTCAATAGGCCGCCCTTCTGACATACCCATCCCTTACTGCAAGCAAATGTTTTGACTTAAAAGTCCTGAATCCGTAGTGCAGTTCAATTATTTGTAGCCCCTTCCCCGTAGTACATGCGTTTCGACTGAGTACACAGTGTCCCCGGGGTACTTCTTCACTAAAATAATAATAGCGGTCATCTGTTTGACTGCTCAAATGCATGGGCGTGATCAGTTTTCTCCGCATGATGCCGGAACTTAGGATCAATGTGCTATGCCCCTTCATATCGTGAAGGCAATTGAATAATTCCGCCGTGTAAACGCGTGTTAAGATTCTTTATTAGTATATATAAAAACAAATAGTTATATATAAGTGATAAGTAAAGTCCACAGGTCTGTTTTCTAGGTGACTTAAGATTTGAGACGGAAATTTTGGTCTTTTACTGCACGTGACGATTTCAAAAAACATATGCCTCACATGAGCAAAAGTCTATGAGAATACACACATCACTGCCAGTTACTGATGTAATTTTAATAAATTACTTTATCATCTACGATACAGGTAAACTCACGCCTAACTCACGTTAAGCTCCGGGTACAGTCACGCTTAGGCTCACGCCAGCTGTCACGCTTGATTCACGCCTCACTCTCCGGTCTGTCTCCGGTTACGGTCACGGGTGGCTAGACCGGAGAGACACCGGAGAGAGTCTAATAGTAATAATTCAGTGGCTGTACTGTACCTGATTGGGTGTGGTCTGGTAAACCCAAACTCTACGTAGGGCCAAGTGACCTCAACAAGGTCTCCAAACGCTTTCACTGCCCTTTGCTAGGCACGTAAACTGCGTGTAAATAAAATTTCAGATAAGCTCGAGCTGGTAGTCACCTCTTGGAAAACAAGTTTGCCAACATGATGTAAATCAAAACGTTACCTCCGGAAGTTGAAAGGGCTTATAAACTAAACCACAGTACTGGGTGCAACGCGATCACAGAAAATGTCGGTTGGTGAAAGACGTCGGCAGTAGGCCTGTATGCAGAAGTATCAACGTATTCCAGACAAACGTCTTATTTCCCATCCCATTTATCAACAGGGCCTTTTCCGTAAAGTTATTGTTGTGATTTGAAAAAAGACCTCAAAAGTTTACCTAATGATCTAGTTTTTACTTGTAGGCCATTTGGAAACGAGAGTAGTTGCGAACTCGTCATGTGACGTAAACAAATCATAGGGTGATTGCGATCCAAGGATGTTTTGAAATAATGTCGAAGTAGCACATTCCCAATTATAGTGAAAACGACTCTGTTGGCAAATGCGAGGAAATCAAAAGAGAGTAGCACTGGTTTTTGACTGTCCTCTGCGAACAATCGATGAGTGCGTTGGAAGAATTCAAGGTCTCCGTCCTTGCGGCCTGCGATGCATTCTCCCGTATTGATTCATTTGTATGCAGAGTCAAGACAAGTTAGATCATTTGGAACTCTATAGAGACTGAGATACGTGTAGTTACATGTACGCGTGCTCAGGGGCATATCATCAGCATCAGAGGTTTACTAGAAAACAACGCAAATGTAACATATAGTGACTATACACACACGTCAATCGTAGTATTGGTCAACAGAAGAACACCTTTAGAACACGGCTCTGACACCTGAGCCCGGTCTCTAATCTTTGTACTCGAAACGAACTTGAAACTATTTTTGACAATTCCTGTGCTCCTTTTGTGCGAACTTAAGATAATTGGTTATCACACTGTGCTCGAATACATTGTAGTTTATGCATAGGAGTTTCTAGTTCAAGTTTGCCCTTGAAGACCCTTATATTCGTCCTACAAAAACTCGAAATTTCGAGTTCAAACTCGAACTTATTGCTTTAATATTGGGTTTACAAACTGTGAACTAAGGGCAATAAATTATCTACGTAAGTTATTGTATACTCGAGCATAGAATAATAGACACTTATATTGAGTTCGCCCAAAAGTAGAGTAGAAAATGCCTAATTTCGAGTTCCATCTCGAGTAAAAAGATTGGAGACCGGGCCTTGAAAAGTCTTTCAGGAATTAAAGGACATCAAGATCAAGATTGGTAGACACAAATATCACTTCAGACTTTTCTGCTAAATATGGTAATTACAAAATCATAGACCAGGGCCAAAAGTCGAAGCAATCCAAAACATGTCGCTACCGCCAAACAAGACCGGCGTCGTTCGCTTTATGGATTGGGTGACATATCTTAGCAAGTTCCTATCAAATAGTGTTAAATTGGCCAGAGAAATGGCAGACTGAAACGACAGTCGATGCAATAAGCTGGAGGCATGGGTAAATAGACGAATACAGTTTAGAAATGATGTTACTGTTGAAGAAAGACCATCTTTGAATCTGTGACACTGCTCATGAACTGTGAAGTAAGACACAACATTGAGCTACTTCAACAAGGTCAAAAAAGTAACACTCACTTGTGATGCTTCACGATTTTTGAATTTATTGATCAGATTTTGCTGTTATAGTCCCAAATCAGTGCGATGTTGTATTAGATGTATGGAATACTTTGACAACATTTCCAGGTCTCCAACGATGGCTGGAGGATTGTTTTCTGTCCGGAGAGATTATTTCCATACAATTGGTACATACGACGCAGCCATGGATATTTGGGGAGGCGAAAATTTAGAGTTGTCTTTCAGGGTATGATTTTTATTCTGATAACACCAAAGTGTTTTACACGAGATAAGCAGCTCGCTAATGCAACTTCAGACTGTGTTTGGCGACCTGGGAAAATCTCAAGTTGCCACGCAGTCGCCACAGGCGAGTAGCAGTCAGACAATAATTCACCTGGCCTTCTCTTCAAAATTTGTGGTAACTCCTGAACTTTAAATTCATAACATTTTTCCTTGATTCAATACCTTTGATTCACAATTGTTCTGTTGAAGTCGTGAAATCAGTGCATTTGTCACCCTCAGAAGTCAGCACATATCAAACATGCTCTCAAATTACAACGGGAAGGGTAGACGGGAATCGAACTTGTTAAGCAAAAACCTTACAAGGTCGGATCGTCAAACACGCACCTTCCGAACATCTGCGTTCTGCACAGATAAGAGAAATTTTTGAGTTACGATGGGCATAACAAAACACACCTCGGGGATGTATCTGAATAGCTTATGAACTCGGTAAACATTGTTTAAGCGATCGGACAATCTACGCTGTCGTTGTAAGAGGGCAGCCTTGGTTCGTGTGACGCGGCGATGTGTCGCCTAAAGGTATTGTATACCGCAACACCCAGCGAATGGTGTATACATGTATATACGGAAGAAATAGAACAGATATGCGTACATGTAATCTTGAATAATGGCGACAACGGCCCGACGTGTTTTTTCCTATTCTTGGTGGGCGACTTCCACGTCATTTTTCATTTGGCAATCTACCGTTTTTCGTGACTTTAGGCCCATGAGCCCATATCTGTACTGCCTTTAATCCCTTTTTCCCAGCCATTATTATCCAAGTGGTTCGCCTATATAAGCTCAGCGCGACAGTACTGGCGTGCGTTCAGTAGACGCTAGGGCCTACATGTACGATAGGACCTAGCTAAAACCTAGTCAAAGTCACGTGCTCTCATTTGAAATGCACAGCAATATCTCACGTAATTTTGCGAAGTCTTGCTTTTTAGAGAGGTCCTAGCGTTACTGAACGGGCGGCTGTTGTCGGTCGTATTTGTCGTTGGCGCTCAGCTAAGTGTCGAGGAGGCAGTGTGGCCTAGTGGGATAAGATAAGTGTCGTTTCCTTTACTCACGGTCGTTTGTTCGAGTCCTACTGGATCACACTGCCCTTGAACCAGCCTCCCGTTCAGTAACGCTAGAACCTCGCTAAAAAGCAAGACTTCGTGAGATTACGTGAGATATTGCCGTGTATTTTAAATACGAACACGTGACTTTGAATAGGTTTTAGCTAGGTCCTAGCGTAGGTCCTAGCGTCTACTGAACGCACGCCAGGTCTCTCCCCAGGTCGGTTTTAACTATGCATTACATGGGCGGCGCACCTAGCACAGCAGCAAGGAATTGTGGAGCCCCCATAATAACCTTTGAAATGTTTGCCTGGTTAATTTTTATAAGAATAACTTACTTTAAGATAACATAGAAAAATTTGAGAACAAGCAGGTGGAGGTTAAAGTGCAATTACTGTGGGACTTTTAAATACTATGTCGATCATGCAAGTCAACATGTAAATTGTTTAACAGACATAAACTGTGCCACAAAGTGGGTCTAAATTGCTTGTCATGAAAGTATACACGTATCAGAAGGGATGGCGTATTCCACCGGGCTGTTTTGCTACCGCTGTTGGACTTGCTGGTATCTTACAAGAATTCTAAGTGACTTTTATTTATTTTTTTCAAGATTTGGATGTGCGGCGGCGTCATAGTTACCCATCCATGCTCACAAGTCGGCCACATATTCCGCAGAAGAAAACCCTCGTATTCAAAGAGCAACGGTGGTTTCCTGAAAAAGAATTTGGTTCGTCTGGCCGAAGTCTGGTTGGACGATTACAAGAAATATTACTACCAGAAAATCGGATATGATTTGGTGAGTGAGAAAGTTCTTGTGCACTGTAAGAAAAATTCGTCTCGTATTTAAGCACGCGCTCTTTCGGAGATACACCTGTGGCGAAGGCTGTACATATAAACTACTCAAAAGGTAAGTTATCATCTAGTTTCGAACCAGATTTCCAGAAAATTAAAAATGTGGCCATAATTCATACATATAAAGGCTCAGCTGCATACACGAATCTTAAAAATTTCATCTTGCGGTAAAAGAATGTGGCTTTGCGGATATTTTCCAGTCAGAAAAAATCATAAAATAATCGACTCATTTAAAAAATCATAAATTAATCGACTCATTTAAAGTGACATCTATGATAGTATTTTATAAATCAGCCCCTGCGCGCATTCGAGTCGGGAGCCTTGGCGTTTGCAGCCGAACGGTCTGCTGACGAGCTAAACTGCAATCGATAAATGACAAGGTAGTTAATCTTATTTAAGAGGTAAAGCCATCGGCTTTGATTTCAGAGATTGTCTGGCAGACAACGGCGACGATTGGAGAATTGTAATAAAATGACAAAAACATGAATTTTATTGTTTTATAGTTCTGGTTTTGGCTAATAACTTCAAAATGTCTCTCCCATGCAACAATATTCTCAAAGAAAAACACCTTTGGCCTAAAAATGATAATTTTCCTCTAAGTATTGGGTTTGCGAAGTAGAGCTCAAACAGAAATGTTGAGAGGACTACAGTGTATTTAATGTTCCTTTTAATGGATCACAATGGCACATTAAGGTTAGATGAGCAGGAGTCTGAAATGATTAAAAATATGTACCAGAATAATCCACTAAAAGTATTCTTAAACAGTTCACTTGGTGGCGGCGCATCTCCTAGTTACTCAACAAACACTGTTTCAAAGATCATGGAAAATCCCTTCTCGGAACCCATCCCAGTACTCTGGCACGAGGCGTTCCTCTGGCAGGAGCATTAATAAGTCAGTAACCAGATGGGTTATTGACTCCGTGTTGTTGTGAGCATGGCTATGAAATGAGCAATTTTACGTGTAGATTTTAGAGCTCTCATATGATTGAGATGGTTCACGTTAGAATTAGATTATGTAGAAAATGATGTAACAAGCGAAATGCCTCGTCCTTTGTTTCTTTTCTCTTCATGATGCTAAACAGTGAAACTTTGAGAAGTGGTAACGCTTGCTTTAGTTTTAAAGGAACAAACATCAAATATGTCTTATCTAGAACTGCTAATCGCTTGACTGATTGAGCTACAGGTTTTATTTTATAGGGTGACTATGGTGATGTTTCTGAGCGTCACGATTTACGCAAGAGGCTAAATTGTAAGTCTTTTTCGTGGTTTTTACGAAATATCCACCCAGAGATGTTTGTTCCGGGAGAAGCGCTGGCCTCAGGGGAGGTAATTATGACAAATCCTTTTACATGTAGTTTAACGTGTTAAAACGTTTAGTTCAGTTAAAGCTTGCACCACGCCTGTTTCATGAAAAGTGACTCAAGACTTGTAAAAGACAAAAATTTGGTCCTACGCTTCGCAAAACTATTTCAAAAAGATTATCAAATCTTACTTTTGCGAAAATGCAAAAATATACACATAACTGCCAGCTACTGGGATGATTTTTGTAAATTATTTGTAGACTGTGAAGATCTCATAATTACTTGGGTAAAACTTTATTCAGCAACTTGTGAAGTGAGGCCGTATTTCTGTCGCGCTTGATATCGATTACCAACAATTTGAAAAAACAGAGCTCTTATCAAGCGCGCATCCAGGGGTGGGGGCTCAGGGGCTTGAACGAGCCTCCCCCCATTTGGTAAAGTGGGTAAACAAGTTTGCCTCAGAGAAACAAAAACTCCGAAAAAGTAGAAAATGGGACAAAAGTTCAATAAAAAGGTAGGAACTCCAAAATTCGACGAACGCACAATTCGTAGCTCTGAATTACCCCCTGAATCTTAATAAATGTCCACATTCTCAAAAACCCGAGGCCCCCATTTTTAGGCTTGATGCGTGCATGCTTCTATCACAAGCAGTGTTACAGACACTTAACAGATGTAACAAAAATTCAAAGAGCTTTTAAAAAAGAAAAAGACCAAGCTGATGATGGAAATAATGTTGAGCCCACTAGAAAATTAAGGAGATTGTCATTGTCAGTTACATGTATAATTAAACGGTGCTCAAAGAAATATACTGTATGTGTCTTGCCACCACAATGAACCATTTGCCACAAATCAAATTTCATCACAGGGGAACTTCACAAACAAAAGAAAAGTTGAAAACCTATCCCAGTTCCAAACATTCAATTGTAAATACGCCTACCTATTCTTAATTTGAAAAAGTGTCATTTATGTTAAATAATCTTTAGTTGAGGTCACAGAACAAACATTACTTTTCTTGATAAATTTGTAGTAATAGTGGTCTCAATCTCAAATGTGCTGGCAGTAGTTTTTACCTACATGTGAGTGATCAGCACTGCTTTTTATGAACTTCTAAGCTTATTTTGAGATCCTTTTATGTAAAATCATGAGCAGTGTTTGGAATTTGAGAAATATAAAAATGGAAATATTGCCTGTGTTATGTAAAATTTAATTTATCTTGAAAATTCAAATGTTGCGCAGATTTCAGTATCTCACATTTTGAAGATTCTTGAATTAGAGTTTTTAGCAAAGGAAAATTTTTACTCTTCTCAGGGCTCGACGCTATTAAAATCGCCAGGTCGCATTTTTAAAATCCAGCTCGCATTCATAAATGCCAGGTCGTAAAATTTTCCCACCATTTTATGCGCTAAATTTGATTTTTAGATCATCTAGAAAATTTTTAGATTATACTCTTACCTACTCACAAATTTCAGACTGCAAAATTGACTTCGTTCATGCAGGTACGGCGTTACTGTTCTTCACGACCGCTTTTGGAAGGCTCTAAAGCGCAAAGCAAGTTGCCGTCGTGAAAGTTGAATCAGTGATCTCTCGCTGACACGTACATTCGAGTAGCTAATTTTGCGATGTGAAAAGCGAGAAAATGCCCGTTGAAAAAGTATACGGGATTTCGCTGGGTCTGACCTGCTACTGGCTGTCATCAAAGTTGTTAAAGATTCAAACTTACTTGGAGTGCAAATTCCCTCCACTTTTTGTTCGAAGCCCAAATTTTGCAACTTAAAAATCGACGTTTGAAAAACATCAGTCGAAAAAAATCCGTGAAACGATGCCCTAACCGAATGACCTCTTTGGATGCGCGGGAACAATTCAGTGCAAATTTCACAACAAAAATGTGGTACTTATGCTGTTTACGTACTCAACAATTAGTTTTCCATGAAATGAATATAACCTCGAAATAATTTCCGACTCCCTCCGTGCGGGTTTCCATCGGGTAATGGCGAGTTTGCTCCTCAATACCTTTACAGTACGAGAAAAATAGGTCAGTCACAAAACGGCACTAGTGTTAACAACAAAGCCGGAATTTAGTTTTTAAATAGTGAGAAAAGACGTTTTTTGAAAACTGAATTTGTTGTGTAAAATGAGAGTGACTCACCATATAGGCTGCGCCGTCGTTTGTAGTGCGCTATGGTGGGCGCTAGCCTGAACTGTGGGCGCTTAATTGGAAATTCTCAAACGTTGAGGGGGACAGCTTAGTAGATCGATCAGTGAGCGCTTATGAAACTCTTCAAAGGTAGGGAGTAGGCTTGTACGTGAGCATAGTCGTTAACCTGAGTGTTTGCAGTAATAAGATATTAAAAGACTGCGATGGTAAGAAACGTTATAATAATACGATTTTGCGAGGCAAACTCCATCTAGTAGGGGTGACTTTCTCTATTTCTTTACCACCTACACTGTACCATTTTTAGACATCCGGAATAATTTTGTTTTTAATTGACCGCTTCAGGCGGAACAAGATTGTTTCTATTGGAGTCTGAACATTACGGCAACGGTGGTCCGGGGAGCGAAAAGTTGCGGGGGGTGTATGAAGAGAAGAATAAAAAGTTCGCTAACCACAATTTTGCATCTATAGTATCCGTTCAGTTGCAATATCTGGCTACGGGTATAGAATATAGGGTTTACGGAACCTCGACCTCGGGAAACATGGGGACAGGAAAATATCTGTTCTGGGTTATATTGGTCCCGTGGAATATCGTAAGGCATCGGGTCTTTTGTAACCGCCGGGATTCTATGAGTTCATTTCCAAATAAACCACTGGCACCCGGGTGTTTAACAGAGCCAAGACAGTATACTCTTTCATTTAGGACTGTCGCTGTTCTCTTTTGAGCGCAGCTTTGGTGTGGTGCGAACGCGTGAGTTCACGCACTTGAATCTCTGGAGTAGGCCTACACTTTACGTTGGCAACATCATGTGAAAGCCTTTTCGCACACGTCGTATAGCCCCAGAAACAAGTAAAGGGTTTGAGAATTTCTTGGCAACTGAAACTAAAGACGTGGCCGTCGTTTTGGCGATTAATAGGGCTGTTATTTTCACTTTGGCTGTCTTATGCGATAACAATGAGACGCACATCTCTAAGTCACGATTGTCTGCCGGGACCGCTTGCGCGCTAACGGGACCGATGCAGTGCCGCATTGCAATATCAGGGATATTGTCGTGGATATTTGGTACATGAAATAAGGACATCTTACGCGAAAAATAAACATATTTGTTCACCACAGAGTTTGGTAAGTTGATCGCTTAAGAATTAATAGAAACACTGCTGTTTTGTGACGTTTGATCACGTGTTATGCAGTTGCCCGAAACTTTCTTCGGCGAATCCGGAAATTTGCAAAAGTGGCCGAAAATGTTAGCCAATGAAACGCGTCAAAGATTCTGCATATCCCATGTTCACGCGACTTGCTTACAAGACATAAGGAGGGCTGTTCTCGGTTAGTGTTCTTTTGAACTTGGATTTGGCAACAACCAAATCACGGTTGGATTAACAAGAGTTGCTTTATATTTGCCAGGTATCTGCCGAGAAGTGTAAAAACTCAGCTCGCATTCGTTGGAAATTCCAGGTCGCATTTTGCGACTTGATACGAGCTAACAAAAATCTCAGCTCGCATTTGCAAATTTCAGGTCGCAAATGCGACCTGCAGCTCGTTATTTCTAGCCCTGCTTCCAATTATGAAGCGTCGAATGAAATTTTAGCTCTACGGCTTTTCAATTTCAAACAAAAACTATTGCCAACATGAACATTCCTCTATCTTTCAAAGGCTGAACTACTGTATTAAGGATGATAAAAATGTTTCTATGTTTTAAATTGTTTGAAGGCAGCTGCACAGTGCAACCAATGCTAGGAATGATGCTAATTTCTCTTAATGCTTATTTTTGATGAGCACTTAGACAAAATGAAATTCAGTTGTTGGCCATACTGTGTGCTAAAGTGAAGATTATTTTGGTTATCTATTTCAGTTAAATAGGATTACTGTAACAAAGTGTTTAGATGAAACGGTATTCAGGTTGTCAAAACTTTTTTTTATATTTAGGGTAGGGTGCAGGCTTGCAGATATTTTTTTAACTTTGTCTTTGGCATAAAGGTGGGCTCAAAATTTGTGTTTCCTGGTTTATTAACTCATGGAAGACATTGAACCGTTTGTATGCAAGCTTTGCGGCGAGTCATCAACAGTTAACAAAGCACGCTACAAAATATTCAGGTTGAAATCTGTGATCTGCCTTCCCATCATGATTGTTTGCTGCTACATGCTAAAAGAGCAAACCACCAGTGTGTCATTCACAAACGAGCCTTGCCGCAACATAATGTATCAGTGCACCATCTCCAGTTGCAAATGGGTGGCTTTTAGAGCGGGGTAGTCTGATGCTCCACTGAATGACTTTGCCTTTAGCCCCAGAAAATGCCATGAAAAATGTTAATGGCAAGTATAAAAGAAGTGGTTATAGTAAAAAAATGTGCTCTTGTTTGGAGTCAGGCATGCCATGTTCTAAGTTGTGTGACTGTCCAGACTGTGTGAACATGGTGTCTCAGTCAAAAAACAACTTTTGATGACAATAATGATGATATAAATGATGATGGAGTGGATGAAGAAACATAATAAGTGTATGTTATATTGTTAAAGAACTTTAAATTTCAACCTAATGGAAAATATGGACAACATTTTATCATGATCATTACTGACGCTGCTCGGTGTTTCGTTCCCTGTGACAGTTGACAGTGAGGTGCAATGTGGGATAATTTTAATTAATTAAGACAATTAATGAAATTGATGACAGAAAATTTGTTACATAACCATTGGAAATGTATGGTGTTCACATGTAGGTTGTGATGTCAAATCTTTATCAAGTTCTAAATGGTTAACAGTATACGAGTTCAGAATACAGTAGAACGTTTTCTGGCCAACAGGAGGCGCTGCTAAAATTTTACTTTTAATTTTCTCTTTTTGAGCAGTTTTCCGCCTAATGTCATAATATTTATCACTTTCCTTGTTCAATAACTTCAAATGAACAAAACCCAATCAGATTATCATTCAGTTTTTGTCTAGTGTTTTTGGTTTTTGAAGATTTGGTTTCTGTGTCTAATTTTGCAAAAAGTCTGATTTTTTAGGTCAATTTTCTCGAAAACGTGCAAGTCAAACCTTAGGAAGTTTTTAGATTCTTAAAGTATACTACTTAATGACCTTAAAACACCAAAATTATGTTGCCCCCAAAAAGTCGCCACGGAAGTGATTTTCTAGGCTTCTTAGAGTCGAATGGACTATGGCCTATTACTGACTGAACGTCTCGTGGATCATAGACAAGTCTTATTATGCAAATTCCATAACATCTTGTGAAACGCTTTGTGACAACATGTTGTGATTGTTTCCTGTTTATCACTTTCAGATAAGAAATGCAGCTAAGAACATGTGCGTGGATAGCCCCGCTGGAGTTGGTGAGCTGAATAAGAAAATACAAACTTACATTTGCCACGGACAGGGCGGGAATCAGGTAAGTGTACAAGCTCTCGCAAACACTCGACGAGTTATGAGAAAATACATGTATGCAACTTAAACTCTGTCTTAGAAGTTCATTTTGTGGACACCCAAGACAACCGAAAACAGTGAATGCTTACACAGAAACAGCTCATTGAAGTCAGTAGATTATAGAAACACTGGAGATTTAGGATTTTCTAATCAAATAAATTGTGTGTATGTGTGCTCAGTGCTGTAGTCTCGGTGTTTCTGACGAAGTAATGGGAGCGCATGCGCGATAAACTCTGAAAGTGTGGCTGCACGATTGTAAATGTTGTTAGGGGACAGCACCGAGAAGCATGTGCGCTTGTTTATTTGATCAATATTACTAGCCTTAACTGTGAATCTTGCTTTTACAAAAACTAGCTATAGCCAGATTTTCACAGAAATTTTGAAAATTTTAACTTCCATTTTAATCTTACTACACGAATTTATAAGTCCTGTTTAATTACCTATCCCAGGTGTGGTATCTTAGTAAGATTGGACAAATCAGACGAGACGATTTTTGTCTGGATTACACAGGAATTGACGTCATACTGTACAGATGTCATTACAACAGAGGGCCTCAGGAATGGTCCTATGAACCGGTAGGTGACAGGTTGAAGACTATCGTATTTTTGTTTTGACAGAACGAGTAGGTGGAAATCATCAAAACAGGGTTTAGTATCGCTTCAAAATTCCTCTAGATCCAAGGTTGACAAATAAGACTCATAAAATTCAAATTCGAATTGAATCAAGATCTCGTGTCCTTACATTCTCTAACAATAGTTGAAGAAATTCAGTGTCCCCGGAAAAAGCTGAAACATTTCCAATCAAATGCCAGTAATCTTAAAAAAATCTAAGCTTTATGAAAACTCGTAAAATCTTGTCTAGTTTCAGTTCCGAGCAATCCAAAACCAAGATGGTGAAAAAATAGCAACCAGCACCAAACAGCGCTAATTAGGCCAAGCCAAACTCGCAAAACTGATACCACATCGTTTGTAATTACCGAATTTAATGAATGCGACGCTCCAATGCCGGCGTCTGATATGCAATGTTGAGTTTTGCCTTCCTATTGTGAGCTGAACATTGACTTTGCATAAAGTATCTTCTTAAAATCTATCATTGCTCTACCCAAGAGCTTCTATTTCTAGGGAGGACAGATACGTCACGTCAGTACGGGTCATTGCTTACAACTATCAGCAAGCGGGGATCACATCTCTTTGGTGGAGTGTTACAATTACACAAGACAGATTTGGTACTGGAAAAGACAAAATACGAATAGTTAACTGTGATATTCAATACTTCCTGTTGTATAGGGGATAGGGTAGTTACCTATTGACGACCTGTTTGTTTTTGAAAACGTGGCTTTCGAGCCTGTCCTGGGCACCTTGTTGGGGTACTGGCGGGAATCTTCGTGTCACATGGTCACTAGTGGGTGATCCTTTGTGGTTGTCCAGCATCACCTGGTGGCCGTTACCTGTGAGAAGGCGTTGGTAAATAGCTTGTAATTCATATCCACTGTCTCTGTTCCATTTTGGTTTATTGCGCATTATTCGGACTGCTTCTCCGATTTTACGATACCAATATGTTCTCTAGATAGTATTTTGACTGTAAGCTTGCAAATGTTCTGGTACATGTCCATATAAGTTTTTTTAAAGTTTTGAGTTAAATTGTTGAAAAGCTCTATGTGCGATTTACTTTTAATCTCCAAAATTTCTCCATATTTGATGGATTTGAGAATACTATGTGCCATCCAATTGTTTAGTTTGTTTTTATGTTTAATATATCTTATTCTTCTTTGAGCTAGTTTCCAATCTTTAACTGAGATATCAAATAAAAATTCATGAGATAGGCTGCATAAATATACGTTACTGTTATTTTATTTCAAGTTGTCTGCCTCGACTCACTGATACTTGTCAGTAGCTTACACAGGCCCGTAGCCAGGGGCGGTTCGGGTATCCGATCGCACCCCCCCGCAGAAAAGGTCCAGCCCCAGCCTATCAGTTAAAGGTAGAACATAGATGGACAACAACGACAAAATACTTTTTCAGCTTCTAGAACGATTACATACAATAATAACTAAATTATACTAACCGTACATAACTATGTTATACTAACTACAATGATAACTAAGTTAGTAATAATTTTGAACTTGACTCTGATTCAAAGAGCGTCACCTAATCATCGGTCCGTACCCGGTCAACTTCGCACCAGTTGTGTTTGCGTAGATGATAAGATCGTGCAGACGATTGCAGGAGGCTTTATGTTATTAATCGGCATTGAATGCGCTTGGTGGCCACAGCATAGGGTAACAAAGAAGTCAGGAAGTAAATGTTTATGCGTAGCTAAGCTATATAGCAGCGAGAGGGCTCCCAAAAAGTAATGCGGTCTGAATGACTTAAAATTGACCAAAAAAACAAACCAGCAGAAAATAGGTGTACTCAGTGCTAGAATTACGGTAAAGTGCGAGCATTTTCAAATTTTGAATTCAAAGTGATCGCTAAATATGTTGTTTATCAAGTGTCCACTTTGATTGTGGATTGGTGGTTTGAAATGCACGAGTGTACACATGTGTGCGATTCCATTATTTTAAATTCAGAAGACGCCGACTACAGGCAGTCTTCGCGGTCGCTCAAAAACCAGACATTTAAAGGCGAGGGCAACCGTTTGTTATGTCACACTTAGCAAAAATAAGATTCGTTGATTATTCCAGACACATTTATCACTTAATTACAGGTTTTCGTAATTTGATTAATTTCTCGTCCTCTACTCCGGAAGTGACGTTTTGGGAGGCAAGAGTTTCTCGCCAATTTCTTTTCATTAAAGTTTGACTGTGAGAGCTGTCGACTCAGTCATTGTTCTACCTCGTTTGTGATAAGTTCGGTGGTCGTTTGCTTTTGTTTACAAGTCAGTCAACATGCCACGCTGTTGCTGCGTGCCGGGATGTACTCATTATCGTCTCAAACGAGCTTTGGATACCTTGCGTCGCTTTCCGAAGGATGACACACTTCGGCGTACTTGGCTAGCTCGTTCATGTGAAGAACGCAGCACTACCCGTCCACGCAACGTACAAAGCAATGGAGGTTTACCGAGTGTTTGGTAAGCATTTTCTGCCGTCAGATTGTGACAAATATGTACGCTGAATTGATGAAGGTCCCTGCGAAACAACGCCTGAAGAAGGGTACCATACCGTCGCTGTTGATTCCCGGCAGTGCCCCGTCGCCAACCCCGAGAAGTGTGTTTTTGAAGCGAAAAGCCTCGCGAGCTGTGGCCACTATATACAACGACTGGAGGCACTTCATCTACTGTCACCCGTGCCTCCGAACGTACCCCCATTGCGTGCAATTCCGGGAACTATCAGTGATTCGCCCTGTGTGCTGTTGTCTCTAGCCCAGAGCCTATAAGCAGCCCTGTAGCGATGGTGAGTAGTGGGAGTGAATTCAGGCCCAGTTCGACACCCAATGAAGAGGACAGTTCGTCATCCAATGAACAGATCGGTGAGCCTAAGTTGGATAAGTTTATTGTGGACTTGTATTGGAGCTATTTGGAAGGTGCCAGGTGTGTGGCGAGGGAGTCATACGGCGGGATGTAAGCAGTTTGGGTGCTCAGATAACCCTCCAGCGGGAGTGTGACACTGGAAACTCGGGCAAGTGGGACAGTTCTTCCTCTGTACGTAAGACGATAATGAGTACACCCCAGTACGCTGCATCAGCGTGGCATGTTGACTGACTTTTAATTAAAAGCAAACGACGACCGAACTTATCACAACCGAGGTAGAACAATGACTGATTCGACTGCTCTCACAGTCAGACTATATGGAAAGAAATTGGCGCGAAATTCTTGGACTCTGCGCGTGTGTATGAAACGAATTGTTATCGGAAGTTACTGACAGCAACCTGTTAACCAATTTGAAAAGGAATTCTTTAAAATTGTAGGAAAGATAACATATTAATATTTTAATGACCTTTCCACTAATTGACCTCTTTCGATGCATTATGAGCCCGGATGAGGGAATAATTGTGAACACGATTAAAAGTGTGGTTAATGCTAAGAATCACAGATGTTTTACTTTAAGCACTTTAGAATACAACATGAATGAATTGGTCAAACTGTCAGAAGAAAAATGCACCTAGTTACCCCATGGCTGCACTAAATGACTTGAAACTTTGAATTTCGAATTGAATTACCTTTGGCAATCAGACCTGTGAATTTGAAGTGTCTAGCTCAAAATTTTTAATTTGCACTCAGTGACCTTTGACCTATTTTTTCTGATTGGTTAGGCCTATTGCGTAGTAAAGTAGGGTATTCAGTTGGCATGTTGACTTACCCCAGTGTGCTGAAATTGAAAAGAATTCCTTGAAAAACGTGAGATAAAACGTTTTGAACGTTAGATGACCTTTGCACTAATTGACCCTATCCGGTGCATTATAAGCGTCTTGAGGAGAATTGTTGCAAAGCCCATGAAAAATGTGTTTTATGCTGAGAGTCACAGTTGTCTAACAGTTGACATATCAGAATACTTGGTGAATGAGAAGGTCAAATTTTCAGAAGAAAAATGCACCTAATGACCCCATGTTTGTACTAAATGACCTGAAACTTTGGATTCCAAATTGAATTACCTGTGCCAATCAAACCTGTGAATTTGAAGTGTCTAGCTCAAATTCTCGGTTTGCACCTAATGACCTTTGACCTGTTTAACCTGATTTGATGACCCGATTACTTAGAAAAGTAATTTTTTAAATTGCCTTATGGACTTATACCTGTGTACCGAATTTGAAAAGAATCGCTTTTAAAATAAAAAAGAAGTAGCATTTTGAAAATTATATGACCATTGCACCAAATGACCTCTTCCGGTGCAATTTGGAAAATGATTATATAACGAATCAAAATTTATGTACCGCCTTTTTCTGTGCGACTTGTGGAGAATGACATTTAAACATATGTGATTCCGAATTTCAAATTAACTAAAGGGATAAATCTACAGTTGGGATCTGCATTTTTGCAATCTAAATAAACAACATCGATAAAATTGTCGTTTTGATCAACTGTTCTGTAATATAGGATATTAGGTTATGAAAGCAATGGGTATTATTCAAGACAGAATGTGGCAAAACTGTAGCAGTGTTAGTCCGCCCGGATCATTTTCAAAATGCAGGTTGTCTGTCGTGGGTCATTCGGTGTTCAGTGCGATACGATTATTCGTTTAAAATTAACTTTAACCGATACCTCAAATATATAATTTAGATCAAGTGTTCGGTGGCATACCAGTTGGTTGGAATTGTTAGGGGTTTTTGGCTGGCACAATCCAGTGTGTATTTTGTCGGTCATAGGTCATTTATATATATATATATATATATATATATATATATATATATATATATATATATATATATATTATATATATGGTCTGATACACGTTGTACCAGGCGTGCGCAGGCCGGGCATGTGGGCGCATTGCACTGATCACCTGGAACCATTTTTATGCTTTATTAATATATAGTTAAAACCGAGCTGATAAGCTAGAAACCTGACTCAAAGGTTTAGCAGTGTAACCCAGTTGGACTCGAACCCACGACCTCGAGTAAAGAAAGCAGCCACCTATCACACTGAGGCCACACTACCTCCTCTCATAGGCCATTTAATCGACAGTAGGATGCATTGAATCATATGGAATTGACTTTGCAGTATCTCGAATATATGAGCTAGATCATTTTTGGGGGGTCATTTGTGGGTTTCTGGCGGACACTTTCCAGAATACAATTTGTTTGCCATGGGTCATTCGGTGTTTAATGCGGCGCCATTGATCGATTTAAATTAGTTTTAGCCGGTACCTCGAATATCTAACCTAGCTCAAATTTTCAGTCGCATGCCGTTTTTGATGTTTTGGAGCTTCTGGCGGGCACAAACTAGAGTGTATTTTGTCTGATGGGAAAACTAAAGGTCAATGTCATGCATTGATCAGTATATAGAACTTTTTGTGGTACC
>NMRA01000714.1:170121-186237 GCA_002633005.1 Phoronis australis | reverse complement strand
ATTTTACTATTTTCAATAAAAGCTGTGTGGAGCCTAAGTCCACATTTCTGCTACCACTGAATTCTTCAAGTTTTATAATTAATGCTTCCTGATCCATGAGTACTTCTCCAAAGAAACGTTTACGAATCTATGAAGTCTATTTTAATTTTGAGAGCACTACCAGTTTTAAAATTCACGTTCGGCTTTGAAAGAATTCCAGAATGTTGAAATTTGTTGTTGAGAGAGAGTCTAGCAAGGGGTCTTCATTTTTGGCAAACGAGTGCGCACCGACCCATAAGAAGACATCAACCATGCCTAGGTTTCAACAGCACATACGTAGCTGAACCAAGCCATAGTGGATGACCACGCCATGGCTTCCATAGCTGTAGTACAGCATATAAGATACTTATTGAAGACGTGATGTGAAGTAACTTAATATGTTCAAACCCACTATGCCAATTTCGACCCATTAAGTAAGTCCTTTTGATTCGAAATTTTATAGTTGCTATCCCAAGGGGGAAATGGCTTGCAATGATTCCGCTGTTTATTCAAGAAATTTTTTACTGTATTTTTCCATTGAGACACAAAATAACTGCAAGTGTCAGTTCGATCAACCGTGGGTGGATTAATCCCGGGGAAATTCATTCATGAGCTCCACGGTTTGATTATTTGATTAAAATTTCGATGGTTTGTGTCGTCTAAAACCAAAATGCTGTTGGAACATGCATGGTATTGTTCCGACCTTTGTTTATTCTATTAACACACGGATGCTGTAGGTCCCTTGTTAATCAACTAATTGCAGTGAAGGGCATGCGCATTCTTGTCTCACAGGGGCATTCTCAAGGCTTGTCAACAGGAGCCGACGTAAGTTGCAGGGATTTTTCATTTGTTCGGAGAGGTAGCGGATTAGTAGAAATTATTCCTGTTAAGCGATTCTCAAAGAATTTTTCGAAGTTTTGAAATAAATACGAACGCAACTTTTCGGTCAGAGCAGACGAGCCACAGGACTGGAACAAAATCAATTTAAACTAGCTACGACAGACGCTTTGATTTTCCTGATTGCACTGTCCCAACACATGATCGAAATCAGAGGCAAGGTGCTTCTGGTGCAAATTTTTCAGACGCGCGTGCCTTTTCATAATGTAAACGCGAGTCGTTCCGGATTATCTGAACACCGCAATTTGAAACCGATTTGATCCAGTTTCAGAATGATCCACAACCACTTGTTCCTGAAACATGCAACGACAATTAACGGGAAGTAAACTCAAAACAATGGGCGTCCAATACTAGTATTACACGAACGGATATAATACTCACGTGTATGTTCGTTATATATGGATTATACGCCATCAACTCGCTTGCTTTTTCAGGACCTATCAGTAATCGTGGCCTCCGAACGGTACACTGATGAAGTGGACTTCGCAAATGATCCATCTGACATGCACAGGGTCTGCAAGCGATCGTTCGTCGACGAACAAGAATGGTGTCTTTATAAACACATCGAAGTAGTCAAGTGAGATTCTGAAATTATAATTTTAAGCCTGAGTATTGCAAGTCACGGCACAGCCATTTTCAATTTAATAATGGCTTAATTTGAGAGATAACACACAAACAGTCGATAGAACACATATTTTGTCGACGGAGTTATTGCAAATCAATCTCACTTCTCCTGTGACGATTTACTAAATCACACGTGAAACACAATACCCAGCTTATACAACGGTAAAGGAAAAACTTCAAAAAACAATGTTGTTCTATAATGTTGAGGGTGACCGTGGGGGCAACGACGACTGGATCAACCACTCGAGCATTTTAGTATTCCTGCTCGTTGTCATTCTCTCTCTGGACGTGATCCTATATCAGCGATAGGACATCAAGCGATTTCAATGACCCAAAGACTTTCCAAAACGTTCATTTTAGAGACGAGTACAGTGACGACATGTTAGTTGGAGACAGTAACCACAAAAAGCCTATGTTCCTAGTACGTTGTAGGGCCGCCAGGAGGCCGTGGTACTTCCTCGTCAACATGTACAGTTTCACGGTAAGCGATCAACGCCAGACGATCGGCTCCATTTTTCGAAACAACAGGGTATATAGATATATGCATATGTATAAATGTGTGTAGGCCTCTATATATTGAGAAGGGCTACAGGGTACTATTTTGTTTTGTTTTAGAGAGCTGGATGGGACACCGAGTTGTTTCTAAGATAGGTTGAGAGGCCAAACAGTGTCTAGTATCCATTTAGTGAGCAAAACCAACGTTTTTGTCCTTTCTTACAAATCCGTGTTACCATAGAGACTTTTTGGTCCATCGACCCGGACCTCTGGAGCAAGGTTGGCTGTTCTCATCAGGGGCAGAAGCAAGGATTTTAATAAGTGGGGGGGGGGAGATTATTATCCAGGATTTTGCCAGACATTTGCACGAACTGTCAAATGGAATCCCAGAGAATTTTGAGGTGGTCATGGCTCCATTGCCCCCCCCCTCAAACCGCCACTGCTCATGGGTAGCTTACTAACCGATAGTTACTGTAGGGAGCTGGCCCTAACTTTTGAGTGTAAATACACTGAAGTTCAGACTTACCTGTCAATAAACTTCTGATCTTGTACTAATACCATTTAGATAAATTCAGTCCTATTATCAGTGCAATTTACGGGGGCACATGTTAAATTTCGTCTGTTGACAGCCATATTTTCTTACCGCCAAGGTAACATTTTTGTTCTAGGCCCTGTTTTATGGCAGTGACTTAGACTCAAGTCGAAATTTATTACTATGATCCCACTTCAAAATTGCTAAAAAGTTAGTTTGAGCATATCACAGTCTAGACATAATTTATAAAAATTAACTACCCCCATGCGTATATTCTCAGACACTTTTGCAAATAATTATGAGATTTCATTATTTTTCAGAAATGATTTTGTGGAACGTAAGACCAAATCGCTTACTTAATATCTTAATATTACGTCACTTTTCATGAAACAGAGCCCAGGTGACCTGTAAGCCGCCCATTTATGAAAAAACCGGAAGGGGGGGGGGAGGGTCACAGTTTTTGCCCATGCACTTATATTCAATCTATTATTCACAGGTAACGGTTTCCTTATGTAGTGTTTAGTATACTTATTGTTTTTTCTGACCAAGCTCTTAAAATTTCATGTTAAGCCTTGACTCAGATTTTACGAGCTTGTTTCGTATTTCAGTTTTTAACCGTGGGTCTATCGTTCGCAACATTCTCAGTAGACTGGGACAAACCAGAGAATCGTCTTCAGCTCTCCTTCACGTTACTTTTGACGTCAGTAGCATTCAAGTTAGTTATCAACCAAACGCTACCTAAAATTTCATACATGACATTTCTGGTAAGTAGAAAAGAAGTGACGCAGCTAGACGTCATTGCGATCACTCTTGGCTCGCTTTCTAGTTCATGTCAAATTTCTTTACAGATGAAGGTTTAGGTTTAGTGTGCATGCGCAGAACAAACAGAATGCGAATTTCCGTCATCTGGTTGTTGTAGCCTCGAACTGTTACTACCACAGCTGCTATTGTCGGTGACTTCTTGTATCAGTGGTCCCAATGTCGTAAACAAATTTACCTAATCGACAACGGTTAGCGATGACAAAGCTTAACTGCCCGGTTGCGTGGAACAGTTCCAAATAACGCCTTAACTAAGTTCCCTTAAAGTTTTTGCATATTTGTTTCGTACTTTATTCACAGATGTATTATTTTTTTCTATCATTTTATCTTTATTAGGAACTCCTCTTTGACCAATGACATTCTCTAATAACAATATAACTAACACTGAACCCTTACTTAAGTCAAAATTATTGAGGAACTTAGTCCTTAAATTAGAGGGGTTGCATGAAAAGATACCTACTTATTTTCAATAATGCTGAGAATTCAACGTATACTTCACTCGCAATTTGGATAAAAGTTAAAAATTGACTTGGTTGTAGAGACTCATACAGCATAAAAAGGATAATCAGTGTTTCACACTTTCACACATAAGCAGTAAATTTAGAGAACTTTGATGAGTCCCTATTTGGGATCGTTTCATGCAACCGGCCACAGATTAATACGCTGTAACGCAGACGTCAGACTTTTTACGACTTTGACTCAAGCAACAACTACGTCTTGAAAACTTGCCTTCAATGACTCGAATGAGGGTTGACCACAACATCAACACGCATTCTATGGCAAAGCAAAAATCATTTTGAAGTACCGCATAACCTTTTGAAACATGCTTGGTGATTTTTGGCCTGTTAACGTCTGTAAACCTCTTGTAAATTCCAGTGGTCCATTTGAGAGCCTTGACGGCAAGTTAAAGCAACTATGTGCCCGCCTTCCGTCACAAAACTAAATTTTGACTTACCATTATGAAATTGGCATCATTTTTCTCCTAGCCAATTAGAGATAACTTCTTGACCTGAAAACATCTGGTAGTTTGTCTGTGCTTGAGTCAGGCGCTACAAAGTGCTTAATGTCACGGAGAGTCATTTGATGCTTCAAGCATGGTCTAACGCAACAACGACTATCAATTATTTCCACGCACAGAAACCCGACTTCTCATCTGAACAAGTCGAGACCAGCCTCCCGTTCAGTAACGCTAGGACTTCGCTAAAAAGCAAGACTTCGCGAGATTGCGGGAGACATTGCCGTGTATTTTAAATAAGAACACGTGACTTTGACGAGATTTTAGCTAAGTCCTAGCGCAGGTTCTAGCGTTACTGAACGCATGCCAGTTTTGTAGCGGAAAGGTAGTGTAAATCTAAACGTTAATTTCTCTGACCCAACACAGGGTTATAGCTACACTTAACACAATTTACAGACATTAATCCTCCAAATGTTGTGCAGGATCAATACACCTACGTGTCAACGTTAGTCATGGTCTTCATTTGCATTTGGCACGCCTTCTCGTCATTGTTGTCACGTGACATCGCTGTGGGAGTACAGAACGTCGCCCTTGGAGTCTTCGTCAGTTGCTACGCAATTTACAACATCACTTACGCATTCTACATTTACATTACCGTAAGTCAATTAGATTTTTGAAGTCAGAAATTTGTTTCCTATAGAATGCCAACATTTCCCCCTCATTGTCAGAAAAACAAAATCAAAACGAGGCCACTTACCTTTACGTATTTCTACTGAAGTTGTTACTGTAATGGGTCTGGACTCCGTGGCCACAAAAATATCTTGCGCATTCGCAAGTCAAAAAACGGTGCAGAAAATCAAATATTTGACCAGAATATCAACAGCACTATACTCGTGGTTACCGGTTCACTACCGATCTTTTGTCTTTCATTTACAATACGTATTTGTGTAATTTACACAAGTACATGTACAGTATAGTAATTCTTGACCATAATCATCGCATTCCTTGCCTCGAGACTTAGCTTGATAAACGTTAAGTCACTCCAGGAACTTGTCCTCTACAAGAAACCGTCATCACTAACGAATGAGATAATTCATTACAAAAATTTAGTAGATCAAATTCAGGACAGCAACTGCTAAATTTAACAATGTCTGACAATACATGCAAACACATAATCGTCTGAACGAATGCTTAACCACTGTGATGAAGCATACACGACAAAGCTCAGCAATACATATTCTTCCAGTAAAATAACATCACCTGAGCTTGAATCAATTTCCTTAAGTTGCAGATTTTTCTTAACAAAAAGCCACACCCACAGTTGGCATTCGAACTGTCAAGTTCTCTCTGATTATCACGAGTACTCAGTTTTGCCTTGTACGGTTTCTCGGGTACTGTACCATTTGCTTGCCAATGGTTGATGTAGGACGCACCTTTACATTTGCCCTCGAGTTCCTTCAATCTTCCTGTCTCGTCGTTTCATATGTAAAGCTTGTCATAGTTAATTTTAGCTATCTCTACACTGTTCGACAACGAGAAATCTCAGTTGTTTTCTTGCTCCTCGGATTCGTACGCCCAATCTTTGGTTACCCAGAAGCCCTGTTTCTGCATTCATTCCTTTTGATTGAGAATCAACGTTTCGCCTTTTTGCTGTCACCATTACATTTTAGAGGTCTAATAAACAACATATTGACCTCATTGAAAGTCAATAATTGTCTTCACAGACTGTGGCACAAACTGCCAGAATTCTGGTTGTCGTCTTTCAATGACTCGTAGGTCACCTTTTCTTCATTTCGTATCACGTGGAATTATATTATATGTAAATAATGGCCCGAAACCCTTATCTTTTCCAAGAGACCTCTGCTCAAACCAATGATGAACAAAATGAATTTAAACACGAACCTTTATGAGGAGGGTTTTGTCGGTTTGACAGCTTGCGCGGTACAATGTAGAGCCAAAATTAGGGGCGCTGCAGTATCCTGTTTAAAAGACTACTACGCCCTATTTTAGCCTATTATAAATATTAACTACCTCTAGATCCTTGGGAAAGTAATGCTATGCAAGCCTCATCAACCCTAAAATGCCCGCTAACTCGGCAAACGTGAGGAACGTTTCGTGAGAGTTTATCGATATCTGTGGGGAAATGTTGCTCAGGCCAAACCAAACGATTCTTTTTTGCGACACCATGTGGAAAAGCTGCTGCTGACTTTTCTCGGAGTCGAGGTAATACTTGAGTAATGTAATAAGTGAAAGCACCAAAAAACAGGGCTTAGAATTCATTTAACAGGACATGCTGGTAACAAAACGTTCTCAAATACTACCTCAAAATACATCTAGGTGTACAAGAAAAGAAGACAACTAACGACAAAGGACGTAGAATACTTGCAACAGATGAGAAAAGTTCAGGACCAGCAGAGCCTGAGACGAGAGCTTCAGAATGTTACTAGTACGTTCATGACTTTAGAGTTAAACTTAGCACGTGCACCGTCTGCCGAGTCGGACAAAAGATTTGGGAGAGGACGATCGCAGGAAAAGATCTCGCCGGAATCCACGGTGTTGGACCCAGAAGTTGTGACGATTAGACTCTGATGTCCTGAGAAGGATTTTGTATCGATAAGCTTTTCTGTGATTTTTATGGTTGGTGGTGTGCGGGCGATTAATCTCGATTTTTTGTATTCTGAGATTTCGACTGCAACTAGAATAGCGGTCAAAGCCTTTGAACTATCCAACTGTCACTGCTTGCGGGTGGATCATTTTCGACACACATCTCGTTTTTAAAAACATTTGGTAATTTTCAACTTACTTCATACTCATATCGTCGCTATAACTTGTGTTTCTAACTAGTTTGACCAAGCAATCACAGAGATAAGGAAATAGCATGCAAGTACCACTTTTAGCTTGCTTTTTATATGCACTAAGTGCGAAGGGGTACCGAAGTTAATTTTACAATATTTCGTCATGCTCTGCAAGTTTAACTGAGTCGCTAAAACCGCAATCTACTCAGTGAACCAACCAAGTGACATCATCAACAACGTTGCGAGACAAATCAAAGACGTCCTTTGCTGGTGATTTCATGTACTCATTGTTTGACGACGCCATTGATGAGGTCACACCATATTTTATACGATTTAGTTATACCCAATTTGTGTCTTGTTGTTTGCCGCGTGGAAATGTACTGGAAGGGCTAAAGCAAATTTATTAGGACCACTTGGATGACGTTTTAGAGACGATGACCTCTCCAGGTATCCGGTGAGGACATGTTATCCCTGATGGATATGATGCTGGAACTTACAACGCTTTTAATGCTTTTATCATTCAGACAGTTCCTTGTGAGGTGTTCACAGTTAACAAATTCGTGTAAGTCATTACTGTGATGGAGGGATGCCACTTTGATGTAACGCAGCTATTGAACGGAATGTTTTAACGTTGGTGGTTAATACGGTGCCATTAAAGCCACGTGCAATGCCGTGAGCGGAGACGCAATACGGCCAGGTTGCTTCTCCAACTTTATATGGACATAGGGCGATGTGCAGTACGGATCGAGTGAAGTTTGCTGATTCGAGCGGCTTGAATGTTCGGCTCGATTCGTTATCTCAAAGTCGAGATCCGCACAATCGACATTATCTAATTTGTGATGTATGAGACCTAAACGAAACAGCAGCACGCTGCAACCTTGACATTCTCCTCTCTACATTCCACAGATCGTTGCTTATACATTTGTGTAAATTTGTCGTTTTGACTCGGATTTAAAGCATCTATAAACCCGCCTTGCATCACAAAAGTTTTATTTATACCACTTACCGTGATGAAGTTGGTCAAATTCAGTGGCGTAAATACCATGTTCTACAAGTTAAGCGTGTCACGGCGACTCATAGTTATGCACCGTACTGCACGTTCTTTGTAAACCTAGAAATCACATATCTTGTTAGATAGGGACAAGTTAAGACCAACCAATTTATTCACAGAAAGTGATCTAAGGAAAAAGTTCGCTTCTGGGACGTAACTCGGGTTTGTTGTCGCTTTAAATTTTCGATATTGAAGCGACTTGTGAAACGCAATGAAACTGCTCATCAGCGTTTCATGATGCTTCCACGAGATGGAGCTGCGGTGAATGGGTCTACTTGTTAGTTAACATGTGCCTGGAGTCGTTCGCTTTCAAATCGGCTAAATATCTCTCGTAGTGAACGTTCTCGCTCTTGTGTATTTACCATTTATTGACTTTCTGTTGGATCTGACTGTCTTTTAGGATCATATACATGTAGTCACATGAGGGTCCCGTATTCTCCACTGAAAAGAGTCCATCCAATTGGTTCTCAATATGCGGGACACCTGTAGCTGACTATCGCCATCGTATTAACCACAAGGCGCACCAAAACGAGGTTAAAACGTGCGAGGGGTAGTGCACACCTCTTCGGGTAAAAACCGCAGAATTGAAATTGTTATGGTGGAGCTGTATTTTGAAACGAGATTATTGCTATTCATCTCTCGACTTAAGCTTTTTATCTATTAGGCACTATTTCTTGGAGTTTCATTACTTCCCAACTTCTTTCCTTTACACCGTAATACCCCGGCTATGGTAACTCGAGAACGTAAGCACAACACAAGTGCACGTGTGGTGTATTTGAATCATTTTTGTGATGTGATAGCCTTTTGTTTGACCAGCTTTCGTTGAAAGAAACTTCCGGCCAGGAGATTGGCCTCACGTTTGGTAGACCGTGTTTTTAATGTTAAAATATGTGATATTTTCGATAACTGTTTTCATATTATGTAACAAATTGCGAAAGTGTTTGTTTGTGAACGTGCTTAGCTAGAAATACACTGTACAGTCACAGCCACTTAAATAATATGTGTTTGCTTACTTTCACGCCGAAACAAGTTTACGTGAGACACTGTGTACTGTTGGTCTTCTTCTGTCACTGTCTTAATCATATTTTCTAAACTTAGAATAAGTAATGCTTGTGTAAAACTCGTGCACCACTATTTTGATTGATATGAATTCTGATGAGTCTGATCATCGTTCACATTTATCAGTCTGATCATTGTTTACA
The DNA here is from genome assembly GCA_002633005.1 of Phoronis australis. Taxonomy (NCBI): domain Eukaryota; kingdom Metazoa; phylum Phoronida; family Phoronidae; genus Phoronis; species Phoronis australis. The sequence continues at coordinate 176,849 of NMRA01000714.1, read as the reverse complement.
GCATTATTCATAGGATCGTTTTTGGTCAGTGACAAGAATTCGTATAAATTACTAGGGCTGATGAAAAAACTTAGATCTTACATTACACCATTCGTTAACATTAATTCTTATCAACATCTTATAACATGTCGAAATAGTCGAAATTAATCTTTTTTAAAGAATCATTTGTAATAAATTTTATCAACCATAATTGATTATGTACACGTGTCGTGCACGCGCAGACATAGTGCCTGTGAACACCTGTCCCGCACGCGCAGACATAGTGCCTGTGTACACCTGTCCCGCACGCGCAGACATAGTGCCTGTGTAAACTTGTCCTGCACGCGCAGACATAGTGCCTGTGTACACCTGTCCTGCACGCGCAGACATAGTGCCTGTGTACACCTGTCCTGCACGCGCAGACATAGTGCCTGTGTACACCTGTCCTTCACGCGCAGACATAGTGCCTGTGTACACCTGTCCTGCACGCGCAGATATACATGTACATGGAGAGACAAAGGGACATTTACCCCGAACTGCTACACCGAGTGAGGGCACCGTCTGAAATGGGACACCTTAAGATGAAAAGCTAAACATTATTAAGCTTGGAAAAAAGTGACAATTCATTCCACCGTCGTGTGCTCCCAAAACGATGCAGGAAGTGACCTCCTTCAACATAAAAACACGATTTCACAATAAACAAGAAAACAGAGGTAATCGATTCCAACATTGGGCCCTCTCTCCGTGAGCAGCCCCGTAAAAATTTGTCAATAAAAACACAAAAAGGTGGCCACTTGAATGTCATCAATGGCCTCCTTCAAGGGCGGGGCCCCTAAGTATGGAAGTGTCTATATTTTCAAATATCAGAAAATGCGCAGCGATTGATGTTATCTGTCAGGACATCAATTTTTCTCAAGTGATACACAGTATCGATAAAAAAATAAAGGGAAAGTTGTCCAGGTTATCCCTTGCCAGAGAGGAGCCTCTAGAAAAATAGTTTTGCATTCGCAAAATTGACTTATTGAATTTAAACATCCAGTAAATTAGTACGCTCCGCAAAAGCTGCGAAGATCATAACGACAGTGTCGTGGCCAGGGTCCTCAAAAGGTAAACCAAGCACTGATGCAGATTTGTTAAATGTTCTCTTGAATTTTCTCTTATCCGTTTTCGCAGTCTTTCTTTTCCCGACTGTCCCCGGCACCACGCCTATGTCGGTTGCCACGGTTTAACCCAGACGCCTGAAAATTTTTGGGGGGCCCGTGCCCCCCCGCCCCCCCCGCTTCCTACGGCCCTGGATATCCGGAACAAAGGAAAGTGCTATCGCCGTGTAATGATCCGGGACGGTGCTAGTAAAATCGCTGAGCAACAGTGAACAAATCTTTTGTATCCGAAACATTATGAGAAATATGAGAAAAATGAGACAATTTAAAGTGCTGCTGTACCCGAGTTTGGCGTATAAGGTGGCTAAAATTCGAATTCAACAAAATAATTGATCCGGTACAAAAATCCTCCAGGCCGCGTGCCCTTTACTGCACTCTATAAAAATAATCACGGTCCCTGGGAAATCTGACACGCGATTAAAAGCGCAGGAACACGCGGCTTTGGAGACTTTTTGTACCCTGATCAAAGACCATGATTCTTTTCGATGTAGGAATACGAAAATTTGGTTTAATTTGAATCATGTTTTGTCCCATATGTCACACTCGGATCATGGTAACTAGAAAAAATCTAAGCGACACCTTTTGGAATGAAAGTAGTGAGGCATCAACAAATAAAGAAGATATTGGCAATTGGAATAGTTTTATCATATCCAGTACGATAACATGTCTCTATACATTCCTTTCAGTAGTCTATTCATGTCACATAAAACGTGGTTTCAAGTTAAAATTTCTTTCAACACTTGCAGCGAACCGTACACATCTTTTGAAAGGGTCGGCCGTCATTCTAGAATACCAGTCCTTTTTACAAGCACCCAATAAACAAATTTATAAGAAAAATGAAATGTTTTAAAAAAGACGTTTCCGAACTTTGGCATTTTTCAGTTTCAGAGACTGATAATCAAAAGCATAGAATAGCGGCACGCGTCTTGGAGCACGGAAAGTCTAACACTTTGTGCCTCTTGCTTCAGAAAGGCTTAGCTTACTGAGCAATAGATGACGATGCTAAGCAGTCAGTGTTAGTCTCGGATTTTGACAGCTTTACTTTTCGATGATCGCCTCTCCGCAGTTGGACTGAGTTTTCCAGAATTAAAATTCTTTATTTTGCTAGTTTCCTTGATAGACATTCGTCTGCCTGAACCCGGCGTAATGGAAGACCTCCTGCGCGCCATATTTACTGTCAGTAGTCTCTCCTCTTTACCGCTCGAAAGACGTGCTGAAAACAGGATACGGATATGATTTGAAATACAAGTAGTCATACAGCAACCAATCACATTACTTTGCACACAGAAACATAATTTTGACTGCGTTTGGTTCACAAACAATTACACGACGGTGTACATATCTCGTAGCACACATCGTCAAATTGTCTACAGCAGCACTTTCTTAAAGTAACGTTTCCTCTCTGAGGACAATAGTCACAATGTGGATACCACTTCTTTGGCTTGCACCTGAGTTCATTATGAAGATTGTGTCTCACATCAATCAAACAATTTCTCTAAAAACAAACCACTGTATGCAGGCCTACCTGCGTTTTCTTTCTACTATCCATTATTAAGCTCAGAGTCATTTAACCGTGGCGGCCATTTTGTTGGTGCCATGCCAGAAATTCAACCAATATCCTCAAAATTGTATATTTTGTTTACTTTAAAAATAATAAACGTCACGCGGCGAACAGATTTTGGTTAAAGTGCTTTTCGTTAAAACTTGTGAAGTTTTTACCTGAAATGAAGGGGATGATATCTTTAACAAAGGTCTTCAAAAGAGCTTACCTAGAAACGATTCCGTAATAGCTGCCGAGTCCCTTAGTAAAGGCACGTAGTTGGGTTCCGTGTCACTATCGACACTTTCTGAAAAACGGATAAAATAGTCGACTTTATCCTTTGAGAAGTCTTAACAAGCTTGTTCACAATTTGACAATAAAAGTTCAACATGTAACAAGAAATTACATTTTCCAGGACAATCAGATCAAACTTTATAAAATTGTGCACATCTTCATACAGTACGTACTCAAAGAGGCCATTTTTTACAGTTGAAGGTGCATTCCGTCCTGTTTGCCTGTCACAGTAAGCATAATTCGAGTTCTTAACTGACGAGCCAAAACCAAATGCTTATCTGCGGGAATACATGTAGGTAATTGTTGCGCCACGTGGTTGATTTAAGTTGAATTCGGTTGTTTAGCGATGACGTGTTTGTCACTATTGTGACGCAATTTGGACACACGAATAAGAACAGAATTACACTGTACAGTAGCATCATATTTTCCAAAGCTTTGCAGGGTTGGAATTTTTCGATTCATGTAACCATGGGGGCAATTTAGCACTTGAGATTTTTATACAAAATTGTGGATCTGGATTAATCAGTGTGATCGGACTACGGTTGCACCCATTGCACGTGGTCCCGGGAAGCTAAGAAGGACTAAGATTGACCAGGTCCATACTCAGGTAATGATTTTCTTAGCGGTACTTTACAGTTGTACGTGAATCTGGCCTAATTGTTATTGTTATTTTTTAATTTAGCAGTTTAACATTATTCGACTTAGTCCAAAATGTAAAAATGACGTCATTCTAAAGAAGCGAATAGAATTTACTCTAAGAGCGCCATTTTTGAATTTTACGGTAGGGGAGCCCCAATAAGATCGACGATTTTCCGACGTATTACTTGACCTGTTGAGGGTTGCATGTTCTTTTGACAACAGAAAACAAGTCCTAACATCCTAAGGAAAATTGTGATTGCGATTTTATAAGAGTTGCAGATCTAATTCTGTTTGTGTGTTTTTAGCCAGCTAAACAGGATAAAATGCAACATTCATTTGTATTTTTGCGGGTTTTCATAGAAACGGGAAAACCAAAAAAAAAAAACATTTGCACAAAAAAATTCATAAATTTGGAATGGGATGCAGTGAAGATACGAATTTTGAAGCAGTCGATAGCACAGCACATTTAGGTCGGATTACAACTGAAAATAAATGAAATTTTAAATATTTTGTTGCCCGTTTCTTAAAGCCTATATATGGGCTACTGCCATCTTGTATGGTGACCCGGCCCCCACAGCCTGCAACGGCAAATGGAATCGAAGTAGTCTCATGAAAGTGGCAAGATGCGCAACAAAAAAGTCCTCGGGCTTCGCGGTGGATGTACAATACGTATACCCGTGTTTGCGTGAAGAAAACTCATTAACGTATGCAGGCAAGACGTCGGTACCAACGGAGTTTTAACAAGCATTGCTATCACTACATCAGGCAGATGAATGAACTTTCAAGTAATTTGTACAGTCCTTACCTCTTCGGACAAACCCTTCGTTCGTAAAATATTCATCAGTTACAAAAATACCAACTTCTAAATGTAATACATTTAAATACGCTACACCGCACTCAGCGATAAATGTACGTCTTACCTCTAAAAGCTGTTTCTTTAGAAAGGAAAAGTTGGTCAAAATCATAAGTAACGACTTTTAATTTAAAAACTATTAAAGTAAATGACTAAATATCAATAAGATTACTCTTCCAAAGGTCATGGCTTTGAGACTGCAATGTGGGGCAAAAATAATGCAAATAGATATTTTTTATTACAAAGCATCTCAATAACGTGACTGGTTGTTAAAAACTTGCCCATTCATTGCAGACATGACGGACAATATTGTCATTCCGGAACTCAAGACATCGTTTACTTTCTGAGAACCCAACTTGCACTCCTCGACTCATTGAAGACGTTTCAACTAGCTGGTCATAATATTACAATTCGATTTACTTTCAGCTGTAACACATAACAAATTAGTTGATGAACCTCATAAAAATTACGTATCAAGTAATGAAGTTTCCGTGTTTTACCGTTTCTAGGGAAACACGTGCCTATCGGAAAAAATTGATCAACGTTTTTTACGAGATATTTTTTGATGCGCTGGGTAGATAGCTGTATCCTGGCGTCCACCAATAAATGTCACCCGGATGTTTGAACGAAACTGTAGCAAACGAAATTTTTATTTCTGGCTACATGCTGGTTCTGCAGATAGGGCGTGTAGTTGTTAAACGATGGATTATGCCATGTTGCTGGTAGCAATTATGAAGCAAAAGTCCGTGAACTAAGTTAATGAGCTAGAAAAGGGACTGAGGATGATGCAAACGGGAGTGTTGTTTTTGATGAAGTTCGAAGCATCAAATTCCTACAACACTCTGCTAAGGGTTGTGCACACAAATCCTTCAGAGACTCGTAGAAAGGGCAACAAACACCTATGGCACGTATTATCAGAGATCGTAAATCCAATCGTAGTTAAGACGGTCGTCGGCACATTTTTACTGTACGTTGAAAGTAACTGAAATGAGATGACGGATTCTCATGTTCAGATTTAAGGTAATGAAAAGTGACCAATCTGGCAATTTTCGGAACATTGTATCTCATAAATGGCTGATCATGTTCGTATGGATCTTTTAGATGCCACAAATTATGCACAGTTCTATAATTGCTGTAACACGTGGCAATTGATCGAGGGGCTATCAAAATAGGTCTTTCATGATTTTTATGAAAAAATCAAAATAGGACAAAAAGCATGAAGCGAAATGATAATTTAGAAAAATGTAACAGCGTTTTTGAGTTTTCATCTTGAACATTGATATCGAACGAAATTTGAACATGTTATTGATACGGTTGTTTCGATATGGGCGTACCTTCCTTTGCTGCCAAATTTTGCAAAAAGACATAGTCACATGACCAAATTAATAGCAGAATGATATAAAGTAAAAAATTAAGTTTTGTAAGCTTTCTACTTTATATACTTTTGCTGAGTTAAAGTCTATAGTTGAGTATTTATTTGGATAAAGGCGATAAGGCCCTTCATAATATTAAGCACCTTCACGACCCGTCGTAATGAACTGGGTGGTAACACCACACTTTCGACCTTTGATTACACGCACACAGGCACGCGCACGCACACAGGCACGCGCACGCACACATATACTGAATCGTGAAGCTTACTTTCAACTCGAAGCAAAACGAACGTTCCTCGCTCCTCCAATAGTTCGTTGGCATAGCGTGTGGGCGAATCACGTAAATTTTTCACGTTTCCGGTTTCATCAGACAGCTCAACGTCGACTGTAAAACAGAGGAGTGTAGTGATAGGCAAAAGTACGATATTTAGTTGCGACAATAAAGATATTGAACACAATGTGAATACATGCAATTTGAACGAAAGTTACCACTTTGCAATGACATTGTCACGAACACATTTAGACTTGTTGAACTTTCCAAATGTAATAATCAAAACTTTACAAAGTTTTCTTAAAATTAATAGTGCATTTTTATTTACTGTATGCGTAAAGTAGTGGGACAACATATTTGTTATCGTATTATAATCTTTAGTCCAGGTCAGTATGTTGATTGTTATCCTATTATAGTCTTTAGTCCAGGTCAGTATGTTGATTGTTATCCTGTTATAGTCTTTAGTCCAGGTCAGTATGTTGATTGTTATCCTGTTATAGTCTTTAGTCCAGGTCAGTATGTTGATTGTTATCCTATTATAGTCTTTAGTCCAGGTCAGTATGTTGATTGTTATCCTATTATAGTCTTTAGTCCAGGTCAGTATGTTGATTGTTATCCT
>NMRA01000714.1:132572-159585 GCA_002633005.1 Phoronis australis | reverse complement strand
GGGGTTTAAACCCCCCCTCGGGACAGGATCAAAAATAAAAACTGGAAAAAAAATCGCCAGAAAAACGAAATTAGCTACTAAAAATCCAAAAAAATCTTACACGGGAGGAGGGAAACCCTCTCGCGACCTTCCTTCTCCTCGGCGCTAGGCGCCTCGGATTCTCTCGAATCCTAAACCCCCCCTTAATGAAATCGTAGATCTGCCACTGGATGCCACGACATAACTGTGTCAAGTTTCAGCAAAACTCGTCAAATAGTCTCATAATAAACTGAGGTACAAGGAATTTCCTATCGAAAGCTAAATTGGCTAACAGAGGGTGCCACGACAGATGAACCAATTCGAAATCAAATAATGACCGTGTATACGCATCCGTGTATACGCATACCCAACATAAACCTCTACCTTAAATTTTGTCAAACTTCCGCGTTTGTTTATTCAAAAATGACAAGAAATTTCTTGTCGAAAACTAAAACGTTCAAGGGAGTGTCACGGTTATAGTAGTTCCGAACATCGACTGGTGCTGGTGCATAATTGTGCCTCATTTTATCACGATCCACCAAGTGTTTTTTGAGAAAACTGATGGGCAAGCAACATCCGACAGGATGCTGACTATAAAGGGCAACTTTTTTGCCGGGCATAAAAAGTAACAAGCCATGGACATGGAATTCCCAGTTTAATGTCCTCAAAGTATTGTGTAATGTATAGAGTTACTCAAGCATTTATCACCTTGCCACTATAACACTTCCCGGACAATTTGGTGAGCTCTTTTAATCAAGGCACATTAACTCAGTCACAAAAATATACGACTTCTTGAACAGAGATTTGGCTGAAGATTTGGGAGACTAAAACGAAATAAACATTACCAATATTTTTATTAACAATTCGCTTCCCTCTGTACAATAATTTACAAATCACAACCAACAACAGGTACACTGGTGGGTATCCATAGAGTCAGGGTCCCACAACCCGTGTATTGCCATACTGGAACAGTATAAAGTGCCCCCTGCCACTGTCTGTCAACAGCAAGAACCATCTGGTCGTGATCTGGATCCATCACTAGTTATAAGGCGGTAATAAACAATATCAAGTACCCTCAGACATACTTGAAAATATTTCCCACAATACAATTTACAGTTATTATGTACAACACATTTCACAAGTTCAATAAATACCTCCAGTTTGTTTACACAGGTAGCAGCCAACACACCATTAGGACACTCTCCACTCTTGGTGCACATATGGGTTAACATATGAGTTCAAAGGTCATGTTGAGGAGGGGACAACACCTTGTGGTCCAAAATTAAATTACCCAGCCCAATTGTAAATATATAGTATTTATTCACATTATATTATGACAAAGTTCCTTCATTGCTAAGGGTGTCCAACAGTTAGCACCAGTATGACATTTACGTTTGAACTGGCAATAGTCGGATATAAGTGCCGTATTTTAAGAACCAGTTTGATGCCCGTTATTCAGTGAAGAAAACTGGTTCTCAAAACACAGGCACGCTATATCCGACCATTACCATTCGAACCTGCGGATGACTTCCGCTTACTAGCCAAAACCAGTTCTATTCAGATGAGTTTAACAGTTCAAACACGTCGGCTATCTTAACGCTGTCGCAGAATAAGGGTGACTAAAATTGCCCATAATTTCCCGGCAGTTTTGCTACTTTTCATAAATATACGGTTCAATACTTTCCACTTTGCCAAGTATGCCCATTCAGCAATCACCTCTTGAGACCTTCACCATACGAATTCCATCTGCATGACATGAACACGTCACATTTTCAACTATCATATCTCAAAAGTTAACACTGCCTGAAATTTCTGTTAAAACACGACATCTCTGGGAAAGATTAACACTCAATGTAAACCTCAAGATCAGTAGTCATGTGACAAAATCGAAGGGTGCAGCATTTCCCTGCAATGCTGAACACATTTTCAGCCATGTTTTTGGAGCAAGTGAGCTTCAGCTGCTGCTGTCCCGCAAGTCTCTATTCTAACGTTAACTAAACGACGTTTATCCTCCTAAGTCAGCAAAGAATGACGCAGACATGATCAACTTGTGGAAGAGCCCATACATTTATTTTTCCTACTCAACTAAATAAACAAAGTGCACCAGAAGAGACTATTTCCAGATATGGACAGATCAGAACATCAGAGCGATCCTGGTGGTGACTGTAAGATTGTCCCATAGAAACATTTCTCTGCCTGCGTTGTCATTAGAACTCGAACACACCATGATGTATGCCGACAGGGACCAGGATGCCGCAGAAGAAGAGAAAGTTCCGCAACAGCAGCTTCCAGTCGTTGGGAACGACGTAGTTGGCGATGATCCCTGTGACCTTGGAGAGCTCGTGGGCGATGCAGACGAAGATGAATGAGGTAATGATGATGTTGAGCACCGGATAGCTGGGTACCAGAACAAGCAGACCATGAGTGTCAGCAGCCAGCCACACGTGGTACTGAGCAATGAACAGCTGCAAAAGAGACGCAACTCACTGTCAACATTGAGCTTATAGGGATACTGCTTGAAACACTCACTGTCAACACTGAGCTTATATGGATAGTGCTTGGCACATGACTCACTCTCAACATTGAACTTATATGGATAGTGCTTGGCACATGACTCACTCTCAACATTGAACTTATATGGATAGTACTTGAAGCACCTAAATGTAATAACATGTGGGGAATTGGTATGCATAATGAACAAATTTTTATGGGATAGAGGCCTGCATTAGGGAAAATCACTTTAGTTTGCTGAGCTACAAATTTTAGAAAATAATTTCAATGGAGAAACAACAGTGTCCTGATTTTTCAAATGTGGATATAGTCCAGTGACTTCTTAACAATATTCCAGGTACCAAATGACCGGAAGTCAGATCCAAAGGCCGTTGCGATTTTACTTGGAACCTACTTGGTCACACTGAATTGCGCCATTAATGCCGCTGCATGTCGTCATGATTATTTTTTTAAAATACTAAAATAGCCATGCAGCAACTGTCTATAACTCACCTCCAATGAGATTTTGCCGAACCACGCAAAGAAGGAGCTATAACGAGTTCTTAACCAGCCTGGTATGTTACGAATCAGCACAAAAGATATGATCTGTAAAATTAGTAAAAACACTATCTGTGAATGAATTCAAAGTATAAACAAACACCAGTTAAAGACAAATACCACCACTTTTGAGTGGCCTTTTGGCTGTTCATCCAAGGGATAATTGATATTTTTATAAAACAGTAAAACTAGTAAAACTAAAATGACAAGCGTTGGTACTAAAATATATTAAAATATCCCCACGTATAGAGCGATGCGCTTTTTCTCAAGGGTGTGCTCAGCAGTCTGCAGCACACCCTTGAGAAAGAGCGCATCGCTCTATACGTGGGGAAATTTTAATATATTTTAGTACCGATGCCTGCCATTTAAGTTTTACTATTTTACTATTTTATATTTTTATTCCTCGGTAACTGCACGGCATTGCAACATCTATTTGATTTTGATATTTTTATATACCGTTAGAAATAGCAGAAATAAGCAACGGTTCTACATCAATAATAAAGACACCAAGACTATATTTCTGAGCTGTCAAAAATATAAAATATAGAAAATATAAAAATAAATGGGGGAGAGTTACTGGTTCCGCACCAGATATCATTGTCGTATCATGTCATTTCATGCCAAACTCTGTTTGTTTACGCCAAAAAGAGTGATTACTTTCAGGGGCGGATCCAGGATTTTGAGTTAGGGGGGCCAGGGCACAGGAATAAGCAGAATTTCGGCAGATGCAGCACGCCCAGCCTAAACTGTTGGGATGCAGGGGTCTCGAAGTTTTGGGTTGGCGGACCGTTTGACTAAAAAAAAACTGTAAACGGGGTTTGTTCAGGGCCTATGCATTGTTTATTCACCCCCCAACCCCCTGGATGCGCGTATATGCTGGTCAGTATTTCGCACCCGAACTGCCAAATGGTATCTGGTACAAGTTTAGGGGGGCCATGGCCCCCTTGGCCCCCCAAATCCGCCACTGACTTTTAGCAACCTCAGACGGCGATAACAGAAAACAAGGCGAATGTCGAGCAGACGACCCGGAGAAAAACGGCAAGCATTTTTCACTTTTTTGACACACAGACGTAAATTTTAGCCCTCCCAAATACTGTGATCAGACGACAACAAGTAGAGCAGATGAGTAAACCTATGTGTCATCTGATAGCTCATTATCATCCATTTGTATGCTTAATTTCTGGTTGACAAATCCAGTGACAAATACAGTATTTTCAGCCGTGGTGTTTGAAACTAAGTCAGTGTCACGAGTGTCGTACCACAACAGGTCACGGGTATGGTACCCGGGGTACCGTACATATAACCAAGAGGTACGACACACAAAATGTGATAAAAGTAGGTACTGTATAGGCTAATGTGTTGTTTTCTTGCTTTTCAGTACTCATTTAATTTCTTTGCTGTCAGAAAAATGGCATCCCTCGTCATGGACATCAGAAGATATGCACAACTGTTTCAAAGCTATGGATGAAGGACTGGGATTTAACGCTGTTTCTGAGCTATTTGGTATCCCAAAGCCAACCATCACCGTCACCGCATGGGTTTGAATAAGTAAGCAAAACATGACACCAAGTTGCGAGGAGGTCCCAGAGTTTTACCTATAGAGAAGTAAAAGATAATATGGTGAAACGTATAAAAGGTCTAACTTGACAATCTTTTCAAAAGATCTTATGAAATTTGCACATCAATTAGCAAAATCCCATAACATGCAATAAAACCTGGTAGAGCTTTATGGCATCCTGACCTCAGTTTACTACAAACGGTGATGCTGGCCAACACCAGTATTTTCCATAGATAAACCCTTAGGTGTGTATTCGGAAAATGACAAACTAAATGTGTTTTAGCAACACCAAAGGATGGGGCTTGTAAACGGAAAGTCGTAGCTTTGCTGACTTTGACATTTTTTACTTAAAATTGTGTTTTTGAATTTTATGTTAATAAATGCATAATTCGCCGACGTTTTGTTCGTTTTTGTAAATGATAAATGTTCCACAAAATTGAATTTGAGACAAAAAAGTTGCCAATGAGTGGGCTTTTAAGCAGATATTCTTTGAATAAACTCCCCTCATCTGAACACTTGACACCAGAAGTTGTATACACCAAATAAACACCCATGGGGTGGGCTTACGGAAAATACCGATACGAAGCTTTAAAGAACCCAGTTGCTCCTCGACAGAAGAGGCAGTGTGGCCTGGTTGATAAGTGTCCGCTTTCTTTACTCCAGGTTTTGGGTTCGAGTCCCACCAGGTCACACTGCTAAACCCTTGAGCCAGGTTTCTAGCTCCTCAGCTCAGTTTTAACCACATATTAATAAAGCATAAAAATAGTTCCAGGTGATCAGTGTAATGGGTCCACATGCGCCGCGTGCGCATGTCTGGTACTGATTCCATGACTAGTTCACCTTGACCTACAGAGAGGCGCATTCTTAAGTGGTACGAAACCAGTAACTTTCCCCTGTATGCCAAACTTAACGTATTTTAAATAGGCGATGTTATTAGTGGAGGTTGCTGCATGGAGTAAGTATTTACACAAGACTGAAGTCAAAATAAAAGCAACCAAAGCTAATAAAGCACCTACACAAAACACATGTAATTTAACACGGTTATACCAGATATTAAATATCAAATCTACATTTCCAACTTCATTTTCATTCCCGAGCAATAACCACCTCATGTGATTGAAATATTATTCTTTTGGGTTATTTCACAAACACTGGCATGATTATTACACAGGTTTATCAAGACGTCTGTAGTCCAATAGGCCTTACAAATACTAGCATTAGACAATGATTGCTTGTACTCACTGGAATAAATGTAGTCCAATAGGCCTTACAAATACTAGCATTAGACAATGATTGCTTGTACTCACTGGAATAAATGTAGTCCAATAGGCATTACAAATACTAGCATTAGACTATGATTGCTTGTACTCACTGGAATAAATGCTACGTATGAGTGGACATCATTACATTGCGGCTTGGTTTCACAAAAACTGACGAATAAATGATAACCCTGAAAGCACAAAGAAAACTACGTCAAGTCCACATCAATACCAGATCATGAATTAACACGCACCATTACCCCACGTTCATCACGGAATTCCAAATTGTAAAACCTTTAAGACCATTACCAGAGTTGAACGAGTCCACAACACAGTCAGTAACAATTTTCTAGGTGATGTATTGTTCCACAAATAAATAGCCTTGTGTGATAGAAATATTTTTTGTGTTGTAAAACAGTAAAATGAAACTAAAAAAAAAACATTTTTGCATCAATACAGTCAATATAATGATAGAAAGGGGATCAAAAAAAGAGGAAATCTTCCTAAGAGCAAAATTTCAAAGCCTGATAAAAGTTGGACTTGTACTTAAGTTGAGTGTGAAAGGGAGGGAATGTGGTGTGATTGCCCTAAGCATGCATGTGGTAGAGCTCAATATAAGCGAGTTTATGCTCGAAAATACGAGTACAAAAAGTAAAACACGAGTAGGAAACTGAGCCCACTTGTACTATAAATGGAGTAAGGAAACTGAGCCCACTTGTACTATAAATGGAGTAGGAAACTGAGCCCACTTGTACTATAAATGGAGTAGGAAACTGAGCCCACTTGTACTATAAATGGAGTAGGAAACTGAGCCCACTTGTACTATAAATGGAGTAGGACACTGAGCCCACTTGTACTATAAATTGGCGGAGGACACATGTTCCACAGTTTTCTTGTCGTCAATTTTTATGGGAAATATTTCAGAGTGCAGAATATGCTGTCATACATATTTTTGAGTGGGCAATTCTTCTGCGTCGAGCGGTATGAAGTAAGCCTCGTTAAAACTATTCAAAAAATTAGGTGAACAACCCAATTATGCAAACACAAAGCCCAAGTTTGTTTTAACTAATTATTTGCGTCAACTTTTTCTAATTCAGTACCCAAGTGGAACTGCTTTGCCAATTCGTCCATTAGTAGCTAAAATGAGTAAAGTCTTGTCCATATTACGGACAAGTGTCAAACAATAATAGAAACTTATCTTGAGTTCGCACAAAAGTAGAACGGAAAATGACAAAAATAATTTCAAGTTCAATTACGAGTACAAAGATTAGGAGAGAGATTTGTAATGTATGCCCGCACTTCTGGAAGTATCAAAAAACATCATTCATTAAGAAAGTACCCATATTAGGCTGTATCCATAACTACTGATGCAATGCAGCCCACCCAAGATAGCTACTTACCCCTAACCCCAAAATAGAAGAACCGATTAGAGCCCAGGACACTAGCTTGGAAAATAGAGTCGCTCGGTCCGCGTCGTTGAACAACTTTAACTTTTTCGCAAACAAGTAGCCAAAGGCAAACAGCATGCCCCAGATAACGCTCTAAAATAGAGAATGAATTGACCTCACAAGTTCAGAGTCACCGAGGAGACACGGTGTCACAACAGGATTTAACTTCTGTAATAATAAAGCACAATAAACCAAGGTATTTTATTGAATTAGGAATGTTTTAAGCACATTTATCTCCTAGAAAAAATACTCAGTGTCCAGTGAATTCTGAGCTTGGAAAAATCTGACAGCTTGTCGTAGCTTGAGACCATGAACACTGCACAAAATGAACCTTCAAGACAAGTCGCCTTGTTGAGTCTGGTCTGAAACAGTAACCAACCGTCTGTTCTTCCCAAAGCAAGAAAACACTTCAAACGTAGGTGAGCAACAAGTTGATTGTAAGCCGGCTAATCCACAGGTTATTAAGTTTTTGACTGAAGGCAGGATTTTAGCAGCCTTAAAGTAACAAAGGATGGCTCCATCATTGTCCATGTTCGTGTTCATGAAGAAATCATCCATGAGACATGAATTTGTGTTTGAAATCATTGTTTCTGAGGAGACCACTGAGATGTCAAAGCCTATGGCACTTCAGTGATACACTAGCAAGGTCATATCCTGCAAGTGTAGTGGTCAGCAAACCAACTCTTACAGAACATTGAAAGTCTGTACATTGAAAGTGTAGAATTAAGTCAATCTCATATACATCAGACTCAAATTGCACACATCGATACTGTGATTGTGCGAACATATTTATCTACAGAAATAATAGTGAATATAAATGCATGGAAATCACGCCCTTCAAAAGGACTTATTCAATCGAAGATTTGACATTTTACTATTCCCTTATCAGTGTGTCATTTGCATTTTTGTGAGCTCATTAACTACTTGAATGGCTGGCATTCAGTCATTAACTACTTGAATGGCTGGCATTCAGTCACTACACCAAAAATCTTCTACCATTTCTAGTGTTAGCTTAACACTAAGTGAGCAACAAGTTCGAAGACAATTTGCTTTGAATTTGCGTATTTTAGCCTGGTTTTACGTACTTGCATACTACAAATTTCAATACGAATCCACATTTTTTGCATATGGTAGACAAGTTTGCTATTCAGGACTAAGGCTTTAAATCTAAGGGCGTTTTAAGGTCAGAATTCTATTCTAGGACTATTCAAAGTCAGTGCTCTGAATTCAGTGGCACTTCAAGAAGACTGCACTAACCATGTGTATTTTACTATGTGTTACTGGTTGGGAAATTACACAGCTATGGATGGTTAACTTTAAAGTGCTGGCAGAATAACGTTCGTGACAGACTAATGTGGGTGGATACGCAATTGAAATATACTCACATATCTGTCCAAACTCCATCGGAACCGCCACTCATGTACCGAGTCGTCTTGTGTGACAAATAAAGCTTTTATTGGAAGGGTTAGAAAAATCCTCTCAAAAAGAACCTGTAAGAATCAGGCATATTTATTTCCAAAGTTTGAACCATGAAGAAAAACAAAGATATTGTAAATATATATTTTTACACGACTGTAAAACAAACATTGAAGCATATACGTTATTCTTGTTCAAAGTTAACAACTTAATTGGGCGCTTACCCCACACGCAACAGACGACAGCACGATCAGGACAACAGGAAAAAGCGACCCTGTTTAGCCATCTCCTATGCCTGACAGGAACTTCATAGAACAGCTTGCAAACACTTATACATTGCATGGGTTAGATAGCAACTACAAGCGCACTAATACCATCTGCAAGAAACTGGTTCACCCCAAGGATCATACCCCCAACAACAAGAAGTCTTGTATGGTCTACCAGCTCTTGCAAAGAAGGCCCTTTCCACACCTATATAGGGGAGACTAAATGCTCTCTGGGATCTAGAATTATGGACCACTACAAGTGGAATAAACCCACTGGCATTGGTGATCACACCTTCAACAATGGACATACTGTTGTCAGGGACAACGTCCGGTTCTAGCCAGAGAACACTCGGAATTAACAGAAAGTTGAGGTCATCTACACTAAGACCAGGCAGCCCAGCATGAATAAGGACAAGACTGCAGGTCCCCGTGTGTATATGACCTAATTTTGAATGAGGGTCACCGAGACGCCAGTAATCCATTCGTTGAAGAAGACCCTTAGATGAGGGTGGAAACATTAATGTGTCCTTCGCAACAAAAATTTGTAGTAAGTGAATTTTACCAGCTTATGACGTATTTTGTATACCATTTTCAATAACAGCGTTACTTTGCTTTCCAAAAGACCGATTTCCCATTAATTTTTTTTGGATAAGTAGCCATTTTCTGGCAGCATTCTGAAAGATATCAATAAACTGCATCATCCAATGGCGAAAGTGTTTGGCAGACAACGCACTGATTTAATGAGCTCTGTGGTATTTCACGTTTTTTTATAAACTCTTCGCAATCATCACACATCACAATACCACTGTTTTGCAATGCGTCAATCAAATGATTCACGTGAAAAGCCCAACGATGCAAACATCCACAAATGCGTTTCAAATCAACTGCATTTTGTCTAAACTGTCAACTCGACCTGTCTTGCCATCAAGAATAAGAAATTAGAACACGCAAATGTTTAACAGTTGCGCGTTGCATGTTCCATATTGATGTAATTAGTTGAAACAACAAGCAAAGGAAATGGAATCACATAAAATCACATGGAATCACATAGAATCACATAGAATCACAAAGAATCACACACATGGAATCACATAGAATCACAAAGAATCACATGGAATCACATACTCACATAGAATCACATAGAATCACATACCTCTGACCCATAGAATGTGCTGATGATGATGATGGCTATCGTGAACTTTAACAACATATAAAAATAGTGCCAAACGTTCCCTGGAAACAAATGGCAAAACATTGGCGAATGGGTGAGAGATAACACAGTGCTAGAGTGTGAAAAGGCAACTCTTTTTTTGCAAAGCAGAACTCGCATGTGAAACGACTGTCCTACATGTGTTCAACTTATGAGGGACCCTAATCTCACAAATGCTGTCGGGCTGCAGTATCGCTTTCTGTTCTACATGTGTTCAACATATGAGGGACCCTAATCTCACGAATGCTGCCAGGCTGCAGCATGGCTTTCTGTTCTACATGTGTTCAACTTATGAGGGACCCTAATCTCACGAACGCTGCCAGCCTGCAGTATGGCTTTCTGTTCTATTCAGAAAACAAAAAGAGAACTCTTACTTCATGAGCAACAGCGAGTGAATGCCAAGTCGCACTTTGCTGAGAACTTTAGGGGCTGTAGCTAAAGTGACCATAAACCTGAGCTTGCTTCAAGAGACTAAATTTTGGTTTAGTCCATTTACTGCCGCAAATTGGAATCAACTTGTTAATCCAATGAAAATTTATCTTTGGTCTTGCAAAGAACAGAAAGATTATTTCTTGAATCCATGCTTGACAAATAAAATGAAACGTCACGACAACTTAACTTGTGAGCCAGGTGTCAACCAATAACAAATTATCAGTACCTTCCCAACCCAAAAGTCTTGTCTATTTTGACTAAAGAATAATTTGAGGCCAATTTGAGGCCAATTCATGAGGGCAAGTGGTCGAAATCAAAAACTGATTTTTGTGACCAAAGGTGAGTTTTTTGAGGACAACACCGATTACTTTATTTAATTTGCATATTCAAAAAAGCTCATCATTAGACTAAATTGAAGATTTTTGGATTCTCTTTAAATGTTGCAGTCATTACACAGGGTCAATCATTCAGGTCCTCGCCACTACAATTTACTCACCGTCGGCACTCTTTTGCGTCAAGTGTGGCCAGATGGCCATGATGACGTATACAACAAGGAACCAGAAGCTGACCAATGGGACGAAGTAGTAGAACTGGTACGGTCGGTTCATGGCGAAGCACAAGCCAATCACCAGCAGGTTCATACGGAACAGCACCTGCAGGGAATGATGGGAAATAACGAGGATGAAGAACAGAGTCAGTACAGGACAAAAGTAATCACACAAAATACCATTTGCCTGTCATTTTGGGTAATTACATTCAGGTATGACTGTTCTGTTCCATAGGAAAAATTCTAATTACAAAATGCCTTCATCACCTTTTGATCTTTCCTGTTAACTCCTCTTCATTCATGGTTGTGATAGAAGGATGTTCTGATGACGAATTCAGCTTTCACACAGCTGTCGGCGTCATGTCGGGAAACTCTAAGTCATTTTGTCTGAATACTTTAAGCGTGTATTTCATTTACTTATTTATTTTGATATTCAAAATGAGAGAGTCCTCTTCAATGGCCAAAAGGGCCTTCCAGAATACAACAGAAAACACAATGTACTGAGTAATGCAATATACACTACAACATAAAAAAATACAAAAAGTAAAAACAAGGGTTCAGAATTTAAAAATAACCTCAATAATGAGTAAATTCATTGTAAAATACGACATTTTACTTTTGGCCATAAACCATCTTCAGGTGACAAAAGGGTAATGAACCAAGTGTTCAGAAAGAAAATCAGCTGAACCACAATACAAAATAGAATATCAGAGTTACCAGATCAGCACATAAAAAGTGATATCATGGTAACCTAGTGTGCTGTATGGTTCAATCTACTTTCTAGGTAAAAATGAAGCTATCACCAATTCCAGAAAGAGAATGTTTATACTTTCTCAAGATGTTTTGTTAAAGACGATTTCCATTCAAACTCAACAACCTAAATAATGGTCTCCAATTGGCATTAGCCAGACTTTGCATCTGGTGTCATCTTGTACAGTTGTCTCATCAATAGTATGACATCATGTTAATAAAAGTAAAATAACACATGAAGAAAACTGTCTGGTACTTTCATCTCATGATTCATTTCATAGTGACTTTATTTATTTTTCTCACTGCCATGAGTTTGGGACAATACTAGTACAAACTGACACCTGGTGTTGGATCTGACTGCCACCTATTGGAGAGACTTTAAATTAAGGCTGTTGCAAGCAAATGGAACATCGTGTTTAAGTTTAGTCACAGAATGTCACCATAGTACACAGAATCCACTCTCTGGTATGAACAGGAACAGTAATTACTAACGCTTTTGCTATGTATATATACAGTAGACACCTCAACAGTCATCCACGATCACCTACGGAACTGGGTTTGAGACCTTATCGGGGCAAAAACCATTTCCGACTTCCAATTATTAACTCATGTGACATGTGATGATCGACTCTAATGGAGGCATCTATTTACAGTTTTCACCCTCAACAATTCCTAGCAATGCTGGGCATGCTATACCTGACAGAGCCTGTACAGTTTGTACTCTCCTTTCTTCCAGAAGAACGTGAAGTGTCCGTAGCCAGTCATGAAGAGATAGGCTGTAACCAGGCATCTCACCCACATATAAATAGTGATTTGCTGAAATGACCGAAATGTTTCCATGATTGCCAAGCAGAGGCCTTCACAAAATCAACGCAAATGGAAAGTTTTAAGATACACTATAGCAGGTCTGTGACATTTAATATTAGTTCTTTTATCCACATTGGAAGCAGGAAAATGAAAACAAAAACAAAAAGATTTTCATCATGACAATAACTATGTCAAACTCTTAATCCTTGATATTATTCACATACGGGCCCTCCATGATGAGAGGACACTCAATAGGAATGTTGGAGCCTACAGGCTGGAGTTGTGACACTTAGTTGGTAAATCCTGTGCCATGCACTGTGATGCGAAGTAAGTGAGCATCAAAACTTTCAAGGGAAATGTCTGAGTAAGCCCTGAAGATCGCATGTTGGTGAAATTACTTTTGATCGGATGAATAGATGAATAGGAGGCCGGTGCGGCAGACTGGGCCCATGTTTCAAAAAAAAAAAAAAAAAATAAAAAATAAAAATAAAAGCAAAGTATGAGAAGACGCTGCTGTTCTCGACTTCAATTGAACAACATGCAACTGCGTGTTATTATGAAATTCAAACTTTATGAACATACTTTTGCGTTTTGACACTGAATAAGTCACTACATTCAGGTAGTAAGTAGAAAACCAGGGAATCCCTGAGCTGACTTACATAGCTGGATGAAGGTAAACATCCTACTCGTTTGTTTGCTCTGTGGTGTATTTTAGGAGATGACATTTTACTTCAGCGTGATCGTATGATGCGTGCCCCGAGAACCTTTTGCATGGACTTGCAGACCTATCTATTTATTCCATGTATTTTGAGTCTCATTTTCTACAGTTTACTTTTCTGTAGTTGTTTTGTTGTACTTGCACCCATCATACTGTTCACATGTCACCAAGTTATCTGTGATGACAACGGCTATTTAAGAGCTAACAACCACCCACAGATGGAATCCCCAGAACTCTACAACACAGACTGCAGGGCCCCTCGACCACCCAAGGGAAAAGTGCCAGTGTGCCTTCTGAGAGGGGAATTTTTTGGGGGAGAGTGGAAAATTCTACCCCCCAGTCACCATCAATAGCACCCCCTCCTACCCCTGTTGCAAGCCCTCCAAGGTTCTGCCTCAAGTAGCCAAAACTAAATTTTTATGTTCTTTCAAATTATCACCTGTGTGAGCTGCAAGTGATTCGAACCTCAAGGGGAATTTTTCAACCACTTGAGGCAAATTTTTGGGGCTCATGAGTCGAATTTCGCACGATTTTTCAACATTTTTCAGAGAAGAATGGGGCCAATGTTGGCCCCTAATTCAAGGGATTGAGGGCCCTGGACTGAGGTAAACACAAGAAGATGGCAGAGATACCATAATGATTATGTTTACTACACTTACCTTGCTGGCCCCGGTCTGATGGTAGATCAAGATTACTAACTGCATCCAACCCTTCCATTCATCTGTTTGATCACGGTTCAACACTGCGCACTAGATCAAGTTAAAAGAGTCGCATTAGAGCCACATCAGATTGAGATACAATTCACCAATGTGTATTGAACGGGAGACTTTCAAAATGCAATTGGGATGACTGATCCCATGGGACCGGATACTAGCGACCTCTAGAGGACGAGGAGACAATTTCACTTTTGTTTAAAACACACCACGTCTAATCACATACACTTAAAAGGGCCTTTCATGTTCCTGATAACACCTGTTGCGAATTTGAAGTACCTGCCGGTACAGCCAGGTGGCGATAAGAGTCATCGATCCCATGAGATCGGCTCACATTACTAATTTTAAGTCAGTCATTTGGTTACTATCAACATGTTCTGCATGAACAAGTCTAAGGCAGATATTGCCATTGACCTATATATAGAGAGTGTATGACATCATATACACAGAGGATTAAGAAATATCAGATCATCCAAAGCAGCTCTGTCAGTAGATGCAGACACGATCAGTAACAGCCAGAAATTCAACTGATACGACTAAACTGGTAGCATCTGTCCAATAGCAACTGCTAGCTTACTAATGTGATGTTTCTTTGATTCCAAAAATCTATGCTCTGGCGTGCACACACACCAGTTTTCACAAAATATGCACAAAAAGGTCACCGGTTACCAGCAGAGCATGCAGCTTCACCACTTTTTCACTAGGGAATCATCAAAGTAAAGTTTTATAATGGAACCTCTGCTTTCCTGATCAGGTGCAGTGAGCCGTGAATGGATTAGTACTAGTAGTAGCAAAGCTGGGGCAATCAACAGTGTATTCACAGTCAGTCTTTTGCTACAGCTGGCAAATGTCCTCTGATAAGAACAGGGCATTAGCCAACATTATCAAGCCTGGCATGAGTCAGCTAATTGGACTACATCAATTGACAATCACTACCCTGATTGTCAAGAAGTAGGGAATAGAAACAGACCAGGGCCCGGTCTCTAATCTTTGTACTCGAAACGAACTCGAAACTATTTTTGGCAATTTCTCTGCTCCTTTTGTGCGAACTTAAGATAATTGGTTATCAGACTGTGCTCGAATACATTATAGTTAATGCATAGGAGTTTCTAGTTCAAGTTTGCCCTTGAAGACCCTTATATTCGTGCTACAATCTCGAGTAAAAACTCGAAATTTCGAGTTCAAACTCGAACTTATTGCTTTAATATTGGGTTTACAAACTGTGAACTAAGGGCAATAAATTATCTACGTAAGTTATTGTATACTCGAGCATAGAATAATAGACACTTATCTTGAGTTCGCCCAAAAGTAGAGTAGAAAATGCCAAACCTAATTTCGAGTTCCATTTCGAGTAAAAAGATTGGAGACCGGGCCCAGGAGTGAGTTAAGTGCATTATGAGCCCATTAGGACATTCTCTGTTTCAGAAGGGTTGTGAGCCTGTGATAACATCTAGCTCCTTTGTTAACTGCCAAGCAGAGCCTTTTGTCTGGTATGACAACATGCAGGCCAATTATCTACCCTGCTTAATACCCATCACCTGTGAACACAGTCAAACCCAGTGCGAATAGGTGCGTTCCGAAAGAATAGATTGTCATAACTTTGATTGTAGTTGGGAGAATTTGATGATTCAAAAACTAAACATGATCAGCATTTGACGAGGAATTCAGAAATGCTAGTGGTTTGTGTTCAAATATATCATAGTTTACCTAACTTTTATTTTTAACAGTACAGCCCAGTCAGGCTAGATAAGATCTAATTGGAGATTAGAGCAATCATCGAATAAAAGAGAGCTGGCCCTCCAACCACAAATGCCAGAATGGAGTTAATCAGTCGCGTAAGATACTGGCTACAGGGGTCATCCTCCCAACTTGTTGTTGGGCTTTACAATCAAACAAACTGGGCTCAACAGGAAAACCCCCTACTGCTAAACCTGTTACCTGATCTAGGTCGTCTGTGAAGAAGAAGCCAAGCACCATCACGTAAGCGAGAGGCAGGAAGAAATTCATTGCACTGTAGTTCTTGTTTTCCTTCATGAAAAAGTTTGTTCTGGAACGAGGACAAAGCTTACAGCACACGACAAAGACACAGTGCCAATCCTCCTTCATTATAACTACAACAGCGCCACTGCAGCACAAATGGTGCACTTCTTGAACAAAAAATAGCCACTAGGTGACGCAGAATGTGCCAAAACCATCTGGAAATTGGTAGATCTCGTCTCCCTAATAGAAACCTGCATGACAAAAATTTCTTGAAAAGCTGTCCAAATGCAAAGGCCACTAGGATGCACAGCGGCAATGAAACCATCTTTAGTTAAAAGAAGTTATCTATTGGTGCCATGTTCAAGAAGTCCTGCTACAGGTTTAGGAGAAAAGCCACTAGGGGCTGCCACAGCAGCTGTCCGAAAATCTATATCAGCTGTTTTTTCAGCGTATACATATAATCTGCCAATTTTTATAATGATCCGTGGAACGGTTTGGTTGTTATAGAGCAAAAACTCATAAACAATGACTCGTAAACAATCAAAATGGCCAATTGTCAATACTTTAACTAGTGGATCTACAAACATGTTACTCAAATCATGTGGTTTTACATTCCAGCATTACGTCATAGTGCTGGCCCAAGAATGGTCAATGAATTTCATTGATCATTCCAGAACAAAATGTGTTCTAAAACACATTGAGCAACTTGCAGGGCACTTTTTATTTGTATCATAGCCTTTCAGTGACATTTCTTTGCATCCTGAATATCTTTGTTTCTCTCAATCCATGCGGATCCTTTCCAATGTTAAATGTTGTGACAAAACTTCCATTTCTTGCGGTCACATTTTTCCACGTGTGTGGGTGGGCGCAGGTTGTTACAGACCGGTGCTAATAGCTTTCGGTGCGACGATAAACCGAAGACTGGTTCGAGTTAATCCTTTATTAATCTCGACCACTAGTTCACAAGCCTACTTAAAGAAAATGTGTGACGTAATGTCTGTGTTATGCTCCAGCCACTGCTGTGAAGCCTTGACTTGTGATGAACTTCTGAGACACTTCCAGCAAATGTTACACTCGCTGATTCTAATAACCTGCTGTCTCTATAGCTGGCTGTCTATTGACATCATCACTACTGAACTCAGTCTACTAGAAAGTTCTACACTAATCTGTAGTAAACAAATTACATCATCATTATACTTAACTCAGGGGTCATGCCAATCAAACAGAACAACAAAACAAAACAATACAACTAAAAACTTAGTGTCAGTCTATATTCCGACACTGGCATAAAGGGGGTGAAAGTTCATCTGAGGACTTGTGAAATTCTTCCAAACTTTATTCACTTTATTTCAAAAATTACCCAATGTTAAGTCTAAAAACCAACCAGTTTACACCCAATTACCTGTCACATAGGAAGCAGTAACCCAGAATCAGACCAAACTTGGTCAGGGCCCAAAATAACTCATAGCAGGAGTCTACGCAGTTCTTCGATCCCTTCGATAGTTGATTCTTGTCGCACGGACGCGACTTTCCGCAGCCATTACGACGGAACTTGCGGCGATAAGTATGAAGCACAGCTGTGGCTAGGATACTGGAAGATAATTCAAGGAAAAATTCTCGTACACAGAGCATAGCAACACAGTAAGTAGCCACATCCCAAAATACCACTCTGATTCTACGGTATTTACCCACAATGCCACGAATCTGGAGGGTACTTTACCCACAACTGTGCAGTGCTGCTGTGTCAATTACTACTTTGCAATACCACAAGTTCACAATTTGCCATCCTCATGCCAATCAAGTTTTACTACATTGAAGAGCTGAGCGAGGTGTAATAAATTGCCTCACTTAGCTCAGTAGTGTGTTAGCTGCTTTACTTTTCAGAGATCAATCATGTATTTTTCTACCTCCACCAAAGAGAATTGAACTCGGGACATGAGCATTGCCGAGCAGTTTCAAGTGTTCGTAACAGTGAACTTTTAGTTTTTAAAAGCTAGCAAAACTTTGCCAAGAATCGCAAAAACAACAGCAACATCAGCAAGTGAAAATTCATTTTAATGTTTATTATGAAAGTTACATACAATGTACGATAATAAGAGTTAAGCCCAGAAAGCGCTAATAAGAATTATACCAGGGCGCACAAACCAAAAATAATTAGACAACATAGCCCGCTTCAGCTGGAACAACAGTCTTTCCAACTGAATCCGAAAAATCTATAGTGTGGTCGACTGACAACCCAGGGAGTGAAAATTGGCGGAGTGGTGAAGAGAGGAAGTACGAACAGAAGAATAACAAGTTTGCTAACAACAATTTCATGTCTACCCGTTTACTTGCAATAGCTCGCTATGGGCATGGAACGATGGGGCTAGGGAACATCGCACTGGGGAAACATCAGAACAGAAGTATTGGTTCTGGGGAATACCGTAAAGTACCGGGTCTTTTATAACCGCCGGGGCTCAAAGTAAGTTGCCAAATAAAACACCTGGGTACTTAATGTACAGAGAAAAGTCGGTATATTCTTTACTTGAATAGGGACTGTCGCTGTTGATGAGTGACTTTGGAGTGGTTTGCATGCAGAAATTCCCAAACTTGAATCACTGGCGTACATTTGGCAAAACGGTGTGAGTGACAGGTGACTCATACACACTCAGCCCACGAGGGTTTGAGATTTGTTCGCCACTCAAAACCACTCTGTGGCTCTCGTCTATTAAAGTTGAAATTTCACTATTCTGTCTTTTGCAATAAAAAACAAGACGCACATTGAAACAGGCAGTTACTTGACGACATTTCCAAGTCACAACTGTATAACAAGACCTTGCGCGCAAACACTGGGACTCACCAGTGCCACAGAACAATATTGTCAGAGATATTGTAAATGGATCATCAGAACATCTTACAAAAAAAAAGAAATTTTTCCAACAAAGTGTTTGGTGAGTTGCCTTAATAAGAACTACTAGAGACATAAGTGCACTATTCCATGGCCAGAAACTTTCTTCGACGTATCCAGAAATTTGCAAAAGTGGCCAAAAACACTAATCAATGAAATGCGTCCAAGATCGATGAATTATCCCATGTTCATGCAACAAGTCATTGAAAGGACTGTTGTGTGTTCGTGTTCTTTTGAACTTGATTGAGCAATAACCACATAATGCCGGGATTGATACAAATTGCTCCTGATGTTTGTTAGGTACCAAGGTTTGATTTCATGCTGGGACTGATCTCAGAAAATCAGGTTTCTCATCGATGATGTCCATTTGAGACGACCAAGATGGTAATAAAAAATCAGGTGACGAGAGGCAGTAAATCCAAACAAGAGGCTTTAGGCTTTGCTAGAAATTTGATGATTTCTGACAAGGGACTTTGAACTGCTAGTTTTCTAAATGCTAGCGTTCAAGACAGCAACAAGTACTGCATTTGGCATCTACTGTCTATCTCACCTTTCACGACATATCGAGAAATGGTGCAATGGACGCTCCACAACCAAACACAGCTTGATTTCAGCACATGTCCACCATCATGCCCCCAAGAGCAAAGACCTATGAATAGGCTGGTGACAATACAAGGCAAAGAATTCACAACAAGCCTTTTGTTAGATGTGGGTGTGTGTGGGCAACAGTGCTTTGTTGCACTGTATCCACTGAATTGTCAGAGCTTGTTAATTTGACTACAGAAACTGACTATCACTCCCCCTGATGGCTGGCAAAAGACGCATAGAAATCGTAGTATGATCTGTGCAAAGGGCAGACGTACCAGATGAGAACTGCGATACCGATTCCAAGCTGCTCGTGTGTTATCGGCTCCGAGCTTCGGCAACACGTGCCGTCCCTGAAGTTCATGTGATCGTTACAGTACATGTTTAGTAGCGTCTGCGTGTCCTGTAGAAAACACAGTGACATCAGAAATAACTAATTCAAAATAACAGATATTGTCATTCTCTTGCCATGAATAATATTCTTATCTTACAGCATTCGTGTACAGATAGGCTTGACTTCAGTCCAACATCATCCACTTTTGAGACAAAATGTAACACCAAGCTAGTAAAAATCAAAACCAGTGGTAAATTTGAATTTTAGTATAAGCAAAGTACCATATTTATTAGCAATAAATAGAGAAATTCAGGCCATCGGTTGATATATTTAGACAATTTCTTAAAAATATAATTCAGGAAAATTTAGTAAAACAAGAGTAACGCAGAGCGTTGAAATGCGCCCACAATTGCACCGTATATGGCATCCTTCTAGGGTTGTTTATTGGTACCATAAAGTGGCCAGTAGAAGGCATATATGTAGTATGTTGTACTTTGCAAAATGGAAAGGCATGGTCATTGTCTCCACAATAGGCTAGGGGCAAAATGTGAGTGATCTTCATAATACAAGCACATCCTATACATCAGTTGCTTAAAGCACCACAGAAACATAGAATTAAAAACAAATTTATCAACATACGAGATTAGCACAGCATTAGAATGCCAGAAACAAATTTCTACTTGGAACTCACGAAGTAACACAAAGTATACACCTGAAGACCTATGAAAATACAGAGGTCAATGTAAAATACTAAAATTGCCACTAGAGGCATACCGGTAGTCAGAATCATCCTAAAGTCGTCATCGTCCGTTGTCAACATCACATAAATACACTTGCTAAATTTAGTAAAGATCCTGGGAGATACAGCCATGGGCGCAAAAATTAACGGCCACTAGGAGGTGCCACAGTAATCAAAGTCATGGGAAATTCAGCGTCAACCGTCCTCTTCATAGTAAGAAAATACATGCCAATTTTCACAATCATACTTAGAGCGGTTTGGTTGATAGAGGGGTGGACGCCAAAAAACAGACTCAAAAACAGTAAAAATGGCCACTGGGTGTCGCAAACTAGGTCGAATCCATCCGAAAATGGGAGGATAGCGTCATGGCACTAATAGGTGCCTACATACCAAATTTCATGAAAATCCGTTAAGGACTTGTGAAGATAAAGAGGTAAACGTAAAAAAATAAAATTGCCACCAGGGGGCACACTGGTAGGCGGATCCGTCCAAAAATCGTCATCGTCTGTTGTTAACATCATATAAATACACTTATTAAATTTCGTAAAGATCCTGCGAACTGTTTAGGAGATACAGCCATAGGCGCAAAAAAAAACAAAACTGCCACTAGGAGGTGCCACAGTAGTCCAACTCGTCTGAAAATCATTGTCAACTGTCCTCTTTATAGTAAGCACATACATGCCAATTTTCAAAATCATCCTTTGACCGGTTTGGTTGATAGAGGGGTGGACGTACAAAAACAGAATCGAAAACACTAAAAATGGCCACTAGGTGGCGCAAACTATGTCGAATCCATCTGAAAACGGGAGGATAGCGTCATCTCACTAATAGGTGCCTACATGCCAAATTTCACGAAAATCCGTTCAGGACTTTTGAAGATACAAAGGTAAGCGTAAAAAACTAAAATTGCCACTAGGGGGCACACCGGCAGTCGGATCCGTCCAAAAGTTCGCACATGCCGTCCCATTCATGAATGGAACACATGTGCCAAATTTCATGAACCTATGTCAAAGGGTTTTGGAGATAAAGCAGCGGACGCCGGACGGACGGACGCCGCCAGGACGGACGGAGATGACGGCATAATGCGTCCACATATGTGGGCGCATAAAAAATTGTAGGCATCCACAAATTGATAAGAAGATGGTTTGCCTTTTTCGCATCTATCAGCCTTAACTGATGACCTGGGATTGTGTGTGTGGGAGTGAGAAATGTCTGGGTGATCAAAATTAATGTAAACCATTTCTGTATACTTTGTATTATTTCAGCATTCAAGTGGACTATAACGAGATGTCAAAAATTAAAAGCGAGTGATGTCAAGGAAAAACTGACAACAGAACATGTATTTCACAAATTTTGCTCCAGTGTTCATGTCACGTAATCTTGGTCTACTTCATTAAAGATGCTTCAAATCAGCCTTCCACTACAAAACTAATTTTAGAGACTCAGACCACTTGCATTTATGAAGATTCGTCTCAGTTAGTCCTTGTCTCAACGAGTTGGCTTGCCATGGAGGGTAATTTTATGCACAGAACATGTTCTCCAGCAACAGCAAGTGTCAGTTTTTACCAGCCCAGAAAACACCCATCGATGTAATGGTCAGTGGTCTAAATCAAAAGCCGTTTTTTTCAAAATAATAGCTGGTGGTCTGGTACACATTGTAAAAGATGTGCACAGGCCACTCAGGTGGGCCCACTCATCACCTCAAACCATGTTTATGCTTTATTAATATATAGCTGAGGAGCTAGAGACAGGACTCGAGGGTCTAGCAGTGTGCCCCAGTACCTAACTCAAGGGTCTAGCAGTGTGCCCCAGTACCTAACTCAAGGGTCTAGCAGTGTGCCCCAGTACCTAACTCAAGGGTCTAGCAGTGTGCCCCAGTGGGACACAAACCCATGCCACCAGGCCACACTGCCTCATCAAGAGCTTTTTTTCACGAAAAGTCAGTTTGTGACAGCTACATGTTCTTACCAGAGCAACCGTGTTGGATCCTACGTGAAGTCCATCTTTAGTGTCGCCACGGAAACCTTGTGCAATGAGACGGGAGGAGCTCCAGAGAAGAGCAAATGCCAAGCCATTGTGATCATCCACTCTGCAATAAGGACAGCTTAAGTGGTTACAAATTGTACCCTGGGGAAACTTGACCAAATGCAGAAGAGTTCTTAAAATCGGAGCTGTAAATGTAAATCTGCTGTCTTTGTTAATTTGTAATGTGGATTAGAGGCTTTTTATTCTAATAAACGTAATGATGAAAACATTGCATTTTTGACGTCACTTTTTCCACGTTCATGGCAAATTGTATTTTGCACTTGACATCCGACATACTACCCTTCACCCAAACCAACAAGTATAATAAGACAGGGGACCAAAAGTGTTCAGACTAAGTACCGTATCTGGCATACTATGCCTCACCCAAACCAACAAGTATAATAAGCCAGGGGACCAAAAGAGTTCAGCCTAAGTACCGTTTACATGTCAAGATGGCCAATTCAGTTAACAGCAAAAATGACTGACAATAACAACTGTGGTGGCAAAATTCTAATTATAAAAATGACTGCCACTTTACGTAACTTCCCTGTTCTTTCCCTTTGATTCTGGGTCACGATGGAGAACCCCTCTGATGATTTTACGCGTCATTTCGCCTAAATACGTATGGCATGTACTGTAACTCCCACCATCAGAACTAAAGGGGACCATTCTTGCTATCTACATTGTTAACCGAGTTCCAGGCTGTGTTAACTAGGACAAGCTGAATAAATGTTGTAAGCTGCAGTAAGTTTCCTGCTGAAGCAACCAATATTGTTAAAGCTAACTGGCAGTATTAAAGAGCCAAACAAAGGGTTATACCCCAAAACAAAGATGGCACTGCATGGGCCTAAATAGACAAAGTTACGCAAAGCAGTATTTTAAGGGCACTTAAATGGTAAAGACACTAGTCTTGATTTCAAAGGATATCTGACTGACAGTTGCGAGAACTGGCCATATGTAATAAAAACACAACTGAAACACAACAGATTTTCTTGTTTTATAGCTCTGGTCAAAGCTATTAACTTCAATAAGTATAACTAATAACTTCAGTAGGTATAATTAATAACTTCAGTAAGTATAACTAATAACTTCAGTAAGTATAACTAATAACTTCAGTAAGTATAAATAATAACTTCAGTAAGTCTATCTTAGAAAACAATAATCACAAAAATAAACTTTTCGGCAATAAAACAGATAATATCAGTTTAAGATGGGCTGTGAAAACCCACAACTTTAACAATCTCTAACCAGCATCCCTACGCTGTAGCAGAACTGCAACTTTAAGTCTTGATCCATATCAAATGCGAACTATAGGCGATGTTGAACCTTAGTTTGTCACCTATAAACTTTGTCATCTAGCCACAAAGCTTGTTTAGACAGGTCAGCACAGCACATGGAACTGCAAAGCTTGTTTAGACAGGTCAGCACAGCACATGGAACTGCAAAGCTTGTTTAAACAGGTCAGCACAGCACATGGAACTGCAAAGCTTGTTTAAACAGGTCAGCACAGCACATGGAACTGCAAAGCTTGTTTAGACAGGTCAGCAAAGCACATGGAACTGCAAACAGAACATGGAGGTCACTTACAGGTAGTCTCGTGCTGCCTTGTTGTACTCGTCGATCTTCTTGTTGGTGATGCCCGCCCTCTCCCTAGACAACTTGGACTCATCCACTGGCTCCTGCATCATCCACAGTATCTTGGTGGTGTTGTGCAGCCGTCTGTACAGCTTGCGCAGCTGGCTCAGTTTAACTACAGTCAGAGGGGAGACGGGTGGTAAAGACACACGGTGACGGCTTATTTACAATGAACAGACAAGTTTTAGTTCACTACTAGCCCGAGATCACTAAAGTGCCAATTGACCAATCTTATTAATATTTGAAATTCCAATGTTTACGCAAATAGATTGGTCAGTTTTATAGTCGAGCCTCTATTAGGCAAAAATAGCTTAATAATATATATAGTTGGTCGTGGTACCTGCTTTTTTTTTAAATCGAGTCCGTGGTGCGGTATTTTTAGCAGCAAGAATAAGTAGCAGTTTTATTGACTATCAAAACATAAACGATGGTTACAACGTAATATAAAGTTACGATAGTTCAATGAAAATGTTAACAAACAGATTAAAACAGAACAAATTGAACAATATTGCTTCAACCCTTATGGCAATGTATGCATATAACACTATATACCCTTGTGTCAAAATCCGACCACGGGTTTTTGAGACATTGAGTGGACACCAGGACAAAATGACAACAATATGGAACACATATATAGGTATGGGCGCTTATAAAAATCACAATTAAAGTGCTAAAAATAGAGAATTACTTGACGGCGTCTCACTTACGTTTGAAGTCAGCCAGTGCGTCCTCTGTATTGTTGGTGTCCTTGATAGTCCACTGAAAGAAACAAAATGGAGGCCAACTAAAAATGTGCTTCTTCTCTCATCTGATAGTAGTATAAAATCAAAACAATGTCAAGTGGCTTAAAAATAGATGGCGACATCACCGGTGAAGAAAACGTTGCTCAAAAATGGGATTAGCTGGTAACTCATGCTCAAAATGACTTCAAACTGAAACCGGTTTGGATAAGGTCATGAGCAGCACATAAGCTTACAGAACGAGAACAGAAGATTCGATGAGAAAGGAAGTTTTTTAAAGTGTGGTGACCTCAGTCGTGGCACTCAAAAGTAATGTAACATATAATTGCTGCACAAATTTAGCTGTAGAATTGTGGAGATCTTAACTTGTGCACACTACTTACGGTGGCACTGCTGGTCACGACAATGTTAGGCCGGGCGTCTGGCTCACTGTTCACCCAGTCCTTGTACACATCGTACATCGACGAGTCAACATAGGGTTGCCAACGGAACTCCTGTAGCGAGAAGACAATGAACTTCAGCAGGAAATAGAGAAATGAGAATGCGACACAAATGGCAGTAACAGACAATTAGACTGGCATTATCTCAAGCTACAATACAAGCCACAAAAAAACCCAACAGACTCGGTAATGATGCGTGGGTGGAAGCCATACTCATAGTCAGAGTAGTCTTCCCAATGAAGGACAGTTAGTATGGTGGCTAAGCCATTCTGTACTGCTGTCCTAACACTGGTTACCAGTCATTTTTGCTGTTAACAGAATTTGACGTCATGACGGGAATATTCTATTTCGTTACTTTTGTCTTGTACTGAATGTATTCCCTTTCGAATCTCCCAACACCTGAGAGCTTAGGTCATCCCTTTTGTAATTGAGTTGCACCATTTCAACAGCTCAAATTTGTAACCTTCCAAGTAATTCTTAGATATTAAATTGGACACCAGTATATCAAACCGCTACTTTCAACATTTCTTTGAAAAAAAATTGGGAACCTGCAAGCACTATGAAGTATTTTTTGTATCATATTTACAAAAATGATCTGTCAAGCTCACTTAAAACTGTATATTTGAAACTGTAGGTATCTTTTTGCGCTAAATATCACTATAAAACAACAATAACACATGACCACGTGACCCAATCAATGACAGGTTGGTATAAAGTCATACATCAAAGTTTGCAGGTTGGATTTCTACTTTCAGAAAATATCCACCTTCATAAACAAAGCTAATTTCTGTAGTTATGTATATATGTGGCCACCTGCATAGTATTGCCTATAAGGCCCCTAAATAACCATAAAAACAAATAACACTTCCATTTTATGTGACAATACAATGCCTAGAATGGAGCTGACTGGCCATATTTCTGATGTGTTAAACAGTCTCAATTTTAAACATAGTTTCTTTACGTTATTAAATTCAGAAAGTGTGTGCATTCTTGCTTTGAAAATACAATGCTACAACACCTGTCAAGCAGTTCTCTGGCCTCATTTTTGCGCCACAGGAGTTTCTCACGATGTTATTAGTTGGTGCCTCACTTTTTTCTAGTTTCACTCAATTGCATCAACAAAATTTTATTGCTGTGCTGAAGGCTGCAACTCCGGGACCAGAAAGTTGGATCAACTTGACAAGTACCCTTGGATACGATATTTTTTCTGACATGATTCCTAGAATCAGCCTAACATTTGTAAAACGTTTTCTTACCTCCAGGACAAAGGCAATTTCTATGTGGGATTGCCCTACCATAGTTTATGTGGGACCGCTCTACTATAGTCTATGTGGGACCGCCGGACTATAGTATATGTAGGACCGCCGTACTATAGTCTGTGTGGGAACGCCATACTATAGTCTGTGTGGGAACGCCATACTATAGTCTGTGTGGGAACGCCCTACTATAGTCTGTGTG
>NMRA01000714.1:98684-124399 GCA_002633005.1 Phoronis australis | reverse complement strand
GTAGTGACTTCTCTTTGTCGGCTGTGTTGACTTTAAGGTCAATATCTTCGCACAGGAACGTCTAATCGAAATGGTTTTTTTGGCAAATTATTCATCATAAAAAGTTCTTTAAAATGATGTATTACATGTCTATTTACGTTTCTTAGTTTTGAAATAATAATATTTTGAACTCGCAGATTCGATTTGACAGAATTTTTACCAAAAATTTTGACACGAAAATGACATTTTCTCCGGAACCATAAGTCCAATTTAAAAAATTTTACTATCGTTATTTTAGTCTCGAAAAGAGCTTTCTAATGATGTATATTACATGCACATTTTCTAAAATTTTTGAAAAATGCTGTCCTCCCTAACTAACCACTCCTTGCCATGTAAATGTTACACTGACAAATTATATCTAGGCAAACTAAAATCAGTGAAAATCCAACATGGGGGACACTTACATAGCGAAGATAAATGATACGGGAAGTGCTGCTCTAATGGGTACTCAACCAGAGTCCCCATGAAAGCAATTCCAATCAAATTCCCAAAAATGGGTTCACTTCTTGGGTGGGAACTCTTGAACAAAACTACCACTGCTGCAATAGGGTACTTTTCATATTGCCTTTTGCCGCGGTGTCTGCTTGATCCCAACCCAGATTTGGTGATATCGAACACGCTAGCGTTTTACCTAGCATGTATACCGCCTACGTAATAGAAGCCGAGCCTCCCTCCCACTGCACTGCCACTGCTAGTGGCACTGGCACTGCACTGGCTGCCAGTGCCAGGCAGTGTCAGAACGGTGAAACCTAGACGATGCACACTCACCTGACTTTAAATGGATACTGCCATGGTACAGAATGAAACCTATGACAAATACCAAGGCAAACAGTTTCGCTGTGTCGACATTCAGAAGACGAGCCATTTCATGGGAACTCGACGTATTCGCACCCCCTCCCTCAGGATCGGGCTTTTTCACCACGTCGGCCATGACACATCTCTCGTACTTTTGCGTGAATGCGCGAGAAGCCATAACCCTTGTCTCGTCGCTAGGGGGCACCAAGTCACCAGTCCCAGAACTACATTATTTTAATCTAAGGGATCAGACTAAAAACCACAGAGGCCCGGGTGAGAAACAACATGACCGCCGGTCCTCTAAACAGGACCTCCGGAGATCAAATGGGACCACCGCACCAGAAAATGGGAATGACGGACCTAAAAACATGACCGCCCCACCACAAAACAGGACCGCCGGGGACTAAAACCGCAATGACTAACACTGAATGGGCTAAGATAGTACCGTTACTATGGGGCTACATACGTATTCAGGTCTTGTGCCGATTAATCCACCGAAATCTTTTGTGCGCAACAGAGGACACTTCGCTTTGTAATACGCGGCGTTTTGAGTTTTACTCATCACCAGCCTTCCGGCTGCGGTATGTGACTTATAAACAGTTGAAAGGTCAACATTTAATAAATCTAACACCAAACAACCACGTTGTTCGCTTTTGAGCTAAATAATCATAATTTTATCCACTGCATAAGTTTTAGAACAAAATGAAAATCATTTTCTCCAATTTGACGTTTAAAGTTAGTCAAGTAAAATAACAGGCGTTCTGGTCGTTCTCGGGTGAATCATCATCATACTCAGCTGCATTTGTGCGGCAAAGCTATACTAAATATACAGCTTTGCGCCGATGTGGGTAAAAAAATGAACATGTAAAATCTTCACCCGGCGAATTTGTGTTATTAACATCACTCTTCCTTGAGTAAACTGAATTATTTCATCGGCGCTCGAGAAAAGTTGTCGTTCTGTCGTTATTCTGCGTTCTTAAGTCGCGGCTCAGTACATTGGCCGGTTCCTTTTCCCCCGATTCTTCAGTCAACTGTTCTTCTACAAGGTTGCGTAAGTGGCACAACAAATTATCGAAACTGGTTTCATTTTTTATAAGTTTTTAGTATTTTAATACCAGCAAACCGAATTTCAGAACAAATCTTGTTGCCGCGAAGTTGTCATCTTCCGAAAGATGTCGCAAATGTTTTTTGAGGAAATGGCGCGTGCACGTGTCACGAGCGCGACAGAATTACTGTTACAATAGTTCATAGATTGTTTTTCACTCAAGCGGTTGCAACCTGCAAGTTGAGTGTTGGTTGACGCCTAGATTTTGCATGTGCCTTCGCCGGTCGCGCGCTCTACCATGTTGATGTAAGTTTCACGACGAAGTGACTAGCAGAACTACCCGGGCTGTGGGAAATTTCGGGGATGTAACGGAGCTCAATAACGCTAAGCTGTCAAGCTTTATTTTGGCGATAGTCTTTACACAGCTATCTGACCGGTTACGTCATAACCCGCAGTATCACACACTGAGGCCTTAACTACTGAGTCCCCGGCGGTCCTGTTTTGTGGTGGAGCGGTCATGTTTGTAAGTGCGTCAGTCCTGTGTTTTGGGTGAGTCGGTCCGATTTAGAGGACCGGCGGTCATGTTGTTTCTCACTCACCCGTAGGGAGCGCCGTTACCGTAAAACCCGACAATTGAACGCATGCCTCTAATTCGGTGACTGAAGCCGCGTATACATGTAATTGTGGAGCTTAGGCATGCGGATGCAGCTAGTCGGCAAACAGTGGTCGCTCACGAGGGCCGGACCACGACACCCGGGGATCTTAAGTGGGTTGCCTTGACGACTTTATGATTAGGAATTTTTGACACTTTGTTGCATAGATTTAGCCTTACTTGTGCATTGGGCGGCGCAGCACTGAACTAAGAGGGGGCTGAGGGGTATCACTGGGCGGATCCAGGATTTTGAGTTGGGGGGGGCAGGGCAGAGTATTGTCGTGAACCTAGGTAGATATTCGTTGTCCAGTTTCAATGTCGTCCGTCCTTGTTCGTATGAGTGTTATGGTCGTCCGGATATAGTTTTTGTCACGTGACTGGGGAGCTGCCTGCTGGTGTGGTCCTTCGCGCTCTCGTGTGTTGTCCTCCATGGCAAGAGGACGTATTTCTGACAGCGTGCTTAAGTCAAGGAATGAACGAGGGTGAGTAGCCCGAAAAGAACCTTAATAGCCACATTCACTACAGTATTCAGCCATAATTTGCCCGTCCCGCGACATTCGCGCCCCCGAACTGTCAAATAAAATCTGGGATAACTTCAGGCGGTGGGGCATGGCTTCCTTGGTCCCCCTCTAAATCCGCCTCTGGGTATGGGGTAAAAACCCCCAGACCCCCTGTGGTGCAGAGCCCATATACCATGGGGACGCGGCACTGAAAAATGTGGGGGGCCATAGCCTTTCAGCCCCCCCGGAATGGTGCGCCGCCCATGTTGTGGCGTTTGAATGCACTTGCATGCGACCGACAACATTTTTCGGGTCGTATTTGTGGTGCCTTAAACAAATTAAAGGAGAATGCCACCCGATTTAATTAGTCTTTTTTGCCTTCTTAATCGGTCTATATCCACATCGCCTCGCACACGGTCGACCTTACCTTGCCAAGAGGTGTCGCGTTAATCTGTGGGGAAGGTGAGAAACGCGAGCGAACGTCAGTCTTTCATATGCAGACTGAATGCCGCTATGTTGCGGTGCATCGTTCCCGCTTGTCCGAACCAAGCAGCTGCGAGGAAATCGTTTTTTACTTCCTCGAGAGCCCGAAATGCTTAGGATGTGGCTCATGGTTGTGAAGAATGAAATGTACGCTGGCGGAGGCCGTGAAATATCTCCGTGCCTGTGGCCTGACGAATGCCGGCTTACCAAATAACTCCATACGTTCCGTTGTCTGAGCTTGTTCACGGCGCCTCTCAGTAGTATTTCTTCATCACTGTATTCCTGTTCGAATTGATAGCCTGTAAAACTTAACGATCCACCTTCGAAGTCGGGACTGATGAGCTCTAGCTCGTCCTAAGTCGGGATTGCGAGTTGCCATGTTGGCGTTCAATTACTGAGCGTTCTGTTTCAAAACGAATTATTCTCACCCTAACCAATACTTATATAAAACTTAAACAAAGTCTGGCTCATTAGATGCAATTTGTAATGCCTTTGGAGTGTTCGTGAGTGCAAATGATTTGAGATGCCAGCAATGAATAAATCACTGCGTTACCGGCTTTAGGTGCAAAAAAACTAATTGACGGGACACCGAGGCCGTGTGAGCTCATGCTAATTTAGTGTTTGTTGGCAGAAACTGTTGTGAAACAACTCGATTTCCATCCCACGGCCAGGTGTTACGGTAATCTTTATTTACATTTACATTAATCGAATAATGATTGTCAATGTAAAACTTCTGCCCTGACGGTGCTGTGGCCAAAGCGGAACCTGAATTCGCGGCCCCCGACGAGTAAGTAGATTTGCAGTTTCGTGGCTAGAATTCACCAACATAATCACGTGCAGATTACTTTGGCTCACTAGTATAGTGTTTTCTTGACTGGAAGATTAGTTTCCACTTAAGTTTGGTTGGTTTATGTTCGTGTTGTCTGATCAGTTTCCGAGCCACAGGCCGGGATAACGAGTCAATCCGGCCGACCGCGACGGGCCTGATCGGGCTCCGAGCCACTGGCCAAGATAACAAGCGTTTTGTGTTTAGAACTCAAAAAATCACAAGTCTAAACAACACAGATCTAGGTTCTCTTGTCTGTATTTCACGGAAAATACTTCGAAATTATCTCCGAACAGACCCCAAACTCCTGCTAAGGACCTTATTGGCCTGCCGAACTTTGTAGGCTACGGTGTGTCCAAATACCAATAAATCCGTAAGAGCGAAATAAAACAACACGTTTTTATTCGAAATCGGTGTATTTTTAAGCGTTTTACATCGAAGTTTGATGATTTATTGGTGTTAAACGATGAATTCAAGCGATAAGCTGACACCAGTAACCCTTGTTGTGAACTGCTGAACATACTGCGTGTGAAACCGATGACGTCATTGGATAATTTCAACAACTCCGTCTGTCGTCAGGTGCCAGGTAACGCAACCGTACGTGTCCTTACGGAGTAGAACTACTCGATCGAAATTGATACAAATTAGGTTGTTTTTTGGGTGGAATGCTCCTTTAACCATTCGATAGTTGAAAGAGTGTATGGCATTGTCCTTATTGCCAGTAGAGCTCCATTTCTGATATCCCGCATTTGAATTTGCCGTGACGTCACACTTACACTCAAGTGCTCGAAGTTTATCTTAACTAGGCAAAAATCCCAAGTCGCCAAACGAAATCTGAGGTCGAATTTACGTCAAAATCGTCGACTAAAACAAGTCCCGCGATATCCCAGGCGACCGGCAGTGGCACGGCGCACTACGACTCCGTTTCCGTCGTCTGCTCCACTGTGCAATGAAGAAAGTTACTTCATTTTTTAAAGAAAGTGGGAATCTGAGTGATGATGAAAAAACAGAAGCTACTGCTAAGATGTCAATTTTAATCGAAGCCTTAGTGAATCACTCAGAAACTCATAATTCTCTCTTTGTCAAACCTTAACTTAAGACGATTTCCAAAGAACATCGCGTCATTTTTGCCAACACAAAAAACGGATTTGGTCTTTTGGGCAATTGAAGACTATTTTAAATACAACAAATTTGTTATGATCTGATTGCACAAAATATAAAACATGTAATAAGTATTACAAAAACAAGGAGGTTTCGCGCGCAAACGCTGTGGACCATAATCAAGTAGGTCTCTTTGTAACAACACTTTAGGAGTTAATTCGTGTTGGTGTAGTGGTAAACCACGCGCGCTCTATTCGCCATGTCGTGAGTTCAAGTCTGTGATACATGCAGTTTTGCCTGTTTGACACTTTCTCCGTGTTTTTTTTTTTGCTTTTTTTCTTGGATAATACTTCGGGAATCGAGGAATATGCTTGATTTTTAGAAGAAAAAACAGAAAAATTTCCTGGGCGGGAAGGGGGCGAACCCACCTCCCGACCACCCCCCATTCAGTGCTATGCTCATCTACAATCGTGGTTTGAGAAAATATTTACAGACGAAATGTTGCCCCCCTTGTGATATCCTAGATCCGCCACTGGTATAAGGAATATTCTAATAATTTCACTGCGAATTACGCATTCAGTTGACCTCACATTTTGCTGAAAACTAGTTGAAATTGTTTTCAAATTGTTTTCCTGTTTGAAGTCAATACTTAATTGTGTCACAAGAGAATACATGTTTTTGTACATCTTGTGACATGGTGTGTAGCGCATTCACACGCACATTAGATGTCTCTCTTGTTTTTGTTGTTTGCCCAGCGGGTTACAGGCGTATATACACGAAACGTACCGAGCGTGGCGTACCGGCGTACATGAAGTAATATCCCGCGAGACATTATTCCGCTTATCGACCTCGACCGAACTCGATTTATTTCTTGAAAAGAGATAGCAAAAAGGAAAAGAACGGCAACTGATCAGTGAACTTGTAACATCTACTGGAAATATACGCGGGTTTATTGCCTTTGTTTAGCTGCCGTTGTTGTGCTAACTTCACTGTTTCGAATAATACAGTCCAAAATGAAAGCTCAGATAACTTAGTTTATGTATTGGTAGACACATGT
Organism: Phoronis australis; assembly: GCA_002633005.1. Lineage (NCBI taxonomy): Eukaryota > Metazoa > Phoronida > Phoronidae > Phoronis > Phoronis australis. Next base: position 117,901 of record NMRA01000714.1, on the reverse strand, counting down.
ACTTGATGTTTTTATTCAAATCATTTCACTTTATAATGCGAAACATGAGGGCAGCAGGTGTGTTGAAGTGTGGACGGAAACGATCTTGGAATGATCCCGGCTTCACAGCGATGGAAATGCTTTGCCAATCTTTACCCAGACGGTTCTTTCATGCGACTGTAATTGTGTTGATCTGCTATTTAGGTAAGTGTTACTTAAAATCTTGGTAATGTAATTAATCATCTAAGTGAGGAGGTACGTTAAGTTCGATTAATGATATAACAACGCAACAACATTTAGGGTCTATGACTTGTGTTTCAATTCATGGTTTCTAATTTTGAGGTATCGACTGTCTTTACGGATACGCCTACAGTAGTTCTATAGAATTTATTACAAACATCTGATTTTTGCAACTGCTATTCTAGAACGGTAAACGGTGTTTCAGACTCATCTCAACACACGTTCCAGTCGTTGCAGTGGAGAGAGTCACTGCTCAAATCCACAAAACCATATGCTCACGTGCGTACACACAAATCTTTTGCCGAATAAAAATCTGTTTTATGGCAGTTTACGACCAATAGCAGATTAGTAATTGAGGTGTCGAGGAGTTTTGGAGACGGTGAATAAACCGCGCGGCCTCCAAGGCCTAAATGAGACACCAATCTTACATGTAGCTGACATATACTCCAACAATTTACGAACTGCCCATTATGCCTTAGTGCACCCTGAAAATGTCAAATCCAAAGTAGACTCTCTCTGACCCAATGCAAGGATTTTAGTATAAAAAAGCACGCATTTTTTACTTCTAAACTTCGGGTAATACAGGGAAACATGTTGTTCAGCAACGTTTTTTTATTTGTGACCCGTGAATGTTCTAAAAATAAACATCAAACTTAATATTCATAATTTGACCCATCGCAAACTCCGCCCCCTTGCGAAATGTCGATAAACAATAAGTTTTACCCGGTAACGGGCTGTTTGTCGGGTAAAATGGCGGCTTGGAAACGAAGGTGTGTCAAGAATGCTGCGTTCTAATTGGTCAATTAAGCCGTTACTCAAAACCCTGGCGATAGGTCAATTTTTGAGACTGGTGGATACTGGTAATAAAAGATTTGAAACTTCATTCCTGGAAAGGTATGGTGCATTGTGATGTTTGATATAGAACGGTTCTCCATTTCCTCGGTCGTCACCTTACCCCAAAAGTTGCTTGTATACCGTACATAATAGATTTGCTTATGTCCTGTACTTCTGACGAAAAGGTACCCTGGCGTAGGGATTTTCGTTTAAAAGCGCCCCGTTTCCGATCACAAATAACCACCGTGACGAGGCTCAACATATTTCTGCCATCCTTAAAAACAACTGCGTTTCTTTTGCGACAACGGAAATAAAAATTTTAAGACGATCCAAGGCCTCCTGTGATGGACCATTGCACCTGACGTAGTAAGTAGCCCCTCACCATTGCACCTGACGTAGTAAGTAGCCCCTCACCATTGCACCTGACGTAGTAAGTAGCCCCTCACCATTGCACCTGACGTAGTAAGTAGCCCCTCACCAGTAGCAGACGTCCCTGACTTTCCGACTCAAATATAATTCACATCTGTTTTTAGGTTTTACTTTTAGAAGCAAATTGCTGTTTACGACGTTTGGATATGAACACAAGTTTGTGTACTCGCGACGTTGTGAGCGAATTTTTCTCGAAGGTCACCACGAGGCCGACATTTGGCACGCTCGCAGGTGCCAACTTCACAACTTCACGGTCAGGTATGGCAATAAGCAACACACGACTCCCTTTTCTAAAGTTCTATCTTCTTTGGTCCGATTTTCGTATATGATTGTCACACGATAATCGCATCACCCTTGTAGACACCATCCGATTGAAGAACTTTCGGAGCACACATCAAACCTTGGTCTACACGAATGAATACTTTACGAGTCGCAGTCGCAGTCATTCGAAGGTTGTCGCAGTTTTCATTACTGATTCGGGGATTTATATACGGCGCTGGTGTCGCTTTTCATGCTAAAATTGTACAATGACACTCTGTTACCTCAAAACCCAACTGTTGTCTGGTGGTTTTGTAATTGGCCCAATTATCTTGCACACCCAGCAGAATTAATGAGGACCATATGATTACAACATTAAACAGACGTTTTAGGTTGTAAATGTCACATTTTTGCCAATTTTCGAAATTTAAAAACCTAATCACGTGTGCTTTTCACGAATTATTTAAATATGCTATTTACAAACTTTCAAAACAAAAAATTAAACTATTGTCGCCCCCCAGTGTATTTACAATGGCCGGGCCTGATTATCTGAAGCACGATAACATCAGCAGCCTGAAGCTGAGCTAAACCCGCGGATTTTGTGATAGGCAAACCGGTCGAGTGGCCCAATCTCGACCATTCAGGGTGTCGACGTAGGATTCTTTTTATATTTTAACATTTAAAGATATACTGTGTTCGGCGGCTGGTAAATATTCAGGTTATGATCCCAGAGAACATTTTGATGTGGAAATAATATGACGAAAAACAACACTTGTCACTTGAGCACACCAGAAGTGAAAGCACGGATATATGGTAAGGTACTTTTGGGGGCAAGTACAGCTAAATAACCATCATATTAAAAATGGTTGAAAATGAGCCTCAAAATTTATCGACTAAGTTAATTACGCACTGCAAATTCAGATGATATTGCGCTTGAATGTTGAAATAATGAACATGGCTATGGGCTGCATAGGTTTTATTGACCAGACCAAGTTTTCAACGAATAATTAACTGAAGTCCTTGACTCGGCCTGAGATTTTTACGTCTCACCACGTAATTGACCTTTTGTCGGCTTCGGCAAATCGACTTAATTTGTACTTAGGAACCCGAGTTCTCAAAAGTGGGTTCGTGGATTTCCCTGAAACTTTCCGAACTCAATGTTTATTCATCAATCTCAAAGACAATGTTAGGGTTAAATTTTCGATACGAAAGCTTAGTTTTTGCTTTATGTAAAAAGACGAGTATGACTTCTATTTTTTACAAAAATACCTCCTTGCGTTTTGCGCATTTATTTGTCATAGAAGTCAAACGAAATGACTACGCGCAAATTCTAACAGCGTTTTTGAGATAACTGATGAAGTTTCAATTGAAATAAGTTTCATTAAAACCGATATTGGGGTTATTTTGCTATGTATGTAACTTTCTTAAACATGAAATTTAGACTTTAAAAAGGTGTTAGCATAATAATAATAATAATAATAATAATAATAATAATAATAATAATAATAATAATAATAATAATAATGGTAATGGTAATGGTAATGGTAATGGTAATAGTAATAGTAATAATAATGACATAAATAAAAACATATTTTTATATATCCTTATCTTTTTCTTTAAAAAAATATACTTCTACTAGTTGACAAAGCCTAGTTTTTTGATATACCAGTTAAAATGGAGGCCACTTAGTAAGGTTTGAGATAACATTAATTCTTATACGTTATTAATCATATTTTTCACAAAGTGTTTTTACACAAAAGTCGGGCACAAAAAGTCTTCAATCTTCAAAAATCCATGGAATAGAAAATTCCACTCAAATTCGCCGTCTGAGATCAGGGATCTCGGTAGTCCATTAGTAAAAGAAAATTTTCATTTTGTGCGATGAGTTTTGTGGAGTTCATTTTTCAAAATTGGGATAAATACGTGTAGTTTATTACATGTTTTTGACAGCCCAGTTCAGCGATATGAAGGCACTTTCACACTCGGAGCCCCTCGCGCCCTATTTATGGCAAATAGAAACCTCGCAATATATTCTACATGTACACCTGTTGCATTTAAATCAATTTAAAAAGAAACCTGTCAAAAATGTTGTTACCAACAGGTGCTCGACTACTCGAGTTTAACCTACATCAAGAATTTGTACATCTTGTACTAGTTCTCCTGAATTTTGCACGCAAAACTCATCATATGTAGACAAACCGTTTATTTTGTTTGACAGGCGACTGAGTTCGTTTTCTCTCGAAATGCCCTTTCGTTCGATCTATACTCATGGATTTTATTCGCCAATAGCAAACATAAACTTTTGAACTCAATAGATTTACTATTTGAACGCGTGGCAGCTAGGCGATTTTCCTATTTTGTTCAAGGTACCAAGATGTATTTTTGCGACCTCAATCTGGCTTAATGGTTAATGCCCGTGTGTTTTGGGTATGAGCGCATGCGCCTGCATGTGCCTCAGTCCTTTGAACATGGGCATGTCTTAACTGGGTGCGTTTGTGTGTCTCACGTCACGCTTGTCAAGATTACAAGGCGCGAAAATGCAATGTTGAGATTATTATTGAATGACTTCATAAAGTGATTGCAAGTCAGCGCCAGTGCAACTATGATTATGATTGAATGACTTCATGAAGTGATTGCAAGCTAACGCCACTGAAACAATAGTGCCATTTACTCTACAAAAGTTGACACGGATCAACTGACACGGAAAGAAATGTTCCTGTGTGTAAACGGGACTGACACGGAGCAAAGTGGCACCGCGGTGACAACTTTTGCCACCCGTTTGTGAGGTAGAGCAATTTGTGCTCAAACTTGTTGCTCCGTGTCAATGGGGCTATTTGGAGAATTCTCCTCGCGGCGTCGCTGCTGTACTAGTTGGTGATTGTATTGCGCATGCGTCGCTGTCTTCCTGTAAACAGGTGGTAAAAAGACGGAATAGGTATCAAAATACGTCGTCGCGCTAAGCCTTATTATTGTTTTTTTCCCTGGTGCAAGTCTTCAATAGGTGATCAGAAATTCCCAAAAGACCTAAGGTTAATACATTCGTGGAGAATTCCGGTCTAAAAGGTCAACCAACTGACAAAAAAATATGTGGATGCCGAAGCCCCCGTGTGCTCAAATAATTTCCACTGGGAGACTACATAACGTTACTTGGTAAGTTTTTAGCAATCAATTTCTATCGACATCGTTCGGTGATGTTATCCCCACCTGTTACCCCACTGAATAACGGTTTTATTGTGTGTAACTAAGTGTTTCTTTCCAGAAACTCACCCGGGACTTGGATGCCGGGTAGGCTAGCAGCACGTAATTCACATATTGTCCTGGGTGGGAGTGCGCCCAATATAAGTTATATATGGTACGTGACGCTCAGAAGTCAAGGGTGACTTTTTCACAGCCGTTTCTCTTCAAAACTGTGTCCAATAAAACTCTCTAGATGAGTGAGTTTCCTTATTTTATAGCAGACCACACCCCCAGGACTACCAGATTAGTTGCCCAACTAACATGAATAAGCTGCTCAGTAAAAATCATAACATTACATTGGAATAAAAATTGACACCTAGAATGAATTTTACTTGAGATCAGAAGCACATTTTAGGTGTCATGAAAAATACACATTGTTAAATCACTTTTAGTCTGTTTCATATATTTTAATTCAATAATTGCATTGGAAAAAAATTGACACCTAGAATGAATTTTACTTGTTGAGATCAGAAGCACATTTTAAGTGTCACATTTAGCCTGTTTCACATATTTTTATGCAGATCTTAAGTAAGACTTGGGTACAAAGATTATTAGTTTCTACAAATACACATGGAGATGAAACGTTAAGTATGTTCTGCCTTACAAATGTAGATTTGTCTTGTGTTTTCTTTTATAATTTGTCAATATTTCTCTTACTGTTCTGTTACAGGTGAGAGAAAACGACTGAAACCAGCCGCCTGACCGTCTATTTTACCTTTGGAATAAGTGAAAAGCAATCCTTCAGCAATAACCTGAGATAATGGGACCTAATTCAAATAATTTGGTTACGGACTCTGTTGCATTGGGAAAATTACACTTGTTTTTAACAATGTTGTTTCTTTGTATGTATGTGGTTGTTCAGTTTGCCATTTTGTTTTTAAATACAATCAGATAATTGTTTATTCTCGAATCTTGTGCATAGCAGATTCTTATCCACCTAGCTACAGTTGAAAACATACTTTTCTTGCATGTGAAAATTTGTTCATTGACAGTTTAACACAAAACTTAAAACTGTTCAAAGACCTTATTAAGAAAGCTCTAAAAATAATTACACACACAAATCAAATGCAAACAAAGGGAATACTTCATTTTGATTGCTGCACATTTCTATAGGTCAACAGGAAAATGACAATTCGCAAGCGTATTCGGTAATCATCTCATATTAATAAAGAATAAGCACCACTGCACTGTATGGGGCTTTAAAACTGAAGAAATATTGTGGTATCAATAATTAGTGACAAACTTGCCCGTTGATGAAAAATTTATTCAATCATCAAAGTGTAACATTAACGGGCTATCTACTGACAATAAGACAATCGATGTCATTACCCCATAATGTGTACCAAAATTGAAAAGTTTTTACCATTAGTATAAAGCTTTTCTTAACTTCATTCATCCGCAATAAAATCCACAATTTGACCCTTGAATGTACATACAACAGCATATCACTTGACTCATTTTGTGCCCAAAATGTGACCCTGAACTATACCAGAGCGTCACTAGGTCTTCGTTAGCTTCGTCCCCTCATGTTTCCTCCTGGAAAGGAAATAAGCTATTGTCCACACATGACTCATTGCATCCTCACCAACGAGGCTGACTACTGTAGCAGTCAGATGCAGTTCCTCTTCATACACAAACAATCCACAGGCACATTGTCTTTTGGTAACTTAGTATTGCGATTCACATTTTTTCAGTGCCACTGACTTCTACGTTGTGCCATGCAGCACTGCCCGTGCGTGGAAATGCTGTAGGAAGAGAAAGGAGTAATAAAGCTTATCTATGTTGCACCTTGAAGTGACTTTAAAATGTCACTGAACTTGGAAGAAATATTGAAATATGAATAATTAAGTACTCTAGGTTGGGTCAAAACTGCTATCGGTGTTTTTCAAAAATATGGTATGGTGTCTGTTCTACAACTTCACACAAAATTAAATAATTACTATTTTTAGAAAGCAAGGGTGCATATAAAAAGTATTGTATAAAACTGCGTCTATATTTTGCATTCGTAACCATAACAATTCCTTAAACTCATCAATTGTCTGCAAAATATGTAAGTTTTTGAGACAACTTCAAACCTTTGTTACCCATTTTCAAGACCTTTTATATTTTTGATACTTTCAGTAATTTTAAACTCCCATTACAGATTCGTGGGTCTGTCATGCATACTTCTAGTCTAAGGCTGAGGGAACCGTTTCTCAGACTTTTTATTTTTTTTGGAGTAGACGATATGAAGACTTGTGTCAATTAAAAATGGTGGTTAATCTTTCTGTTGTTTAAGAGTAATTAAAAATCGCAAAGCCACATCAAAAATGCAATTTTCACAAGAATGGCAGTCTTTTGAATTTATAAATGACTCGCAACATTTCAAGGCATGGGTTAAGACTGTTCAGTCACTGAGAACTCATGAAATATATTTTTAAGAGTTTACAATTTATAGCAAAACAATTTCATGAAATAAACTTTAAGGAACTTCATGAAGGTTAAGAATTACCTCACCATGCTCTTTCCCCCACACATGTATTACCTGTTCTTTCCACACATTCAGTTGCACCAATACAAACCCAAAAAATCGTGACCCTTGCATCCCTACATTTTAGGCTAGGCGCGCACATATGCCGAAATTCTGGTTATTCCTGTGCCCTGCCCCCCAAACTCAAATCCTGGATCCGCCCCCGCAACCTCCTATGCCAATCCCCCGCTAAGGACCTGAATAAGTAAGTTAACCAAACGCCATACATACCTTTCTTTAAAAATAGCTATTCCGTTTTCAAAGACTTTGTTCGTTGTCTCCGATATAGAAAGTAGGCTTTGACAACAGATCTGCACTGGACGGGAAGATCTTGCTGGTTAGCTGCAGTCAAATGCTTAAAACCAATTTTTGTTCAATCAGGGACGGTACAGAAGCGATGCATATCTCCTCTGCACGGTACAAGCCCTCAAACCTAAAAACAAACGTCACGTGAAAACAGACATGATAGATTTCCATTTCAACGTGAAATAGATTTCCGGAAGACCTAGGATAGGGAGTAAACAACTAGTCTAATGGATATTTGTCCCGTACCCATTGCCATTGGGCTTGGATTGTAATCTTAACTCACTAACCAATATCGAGTTGACAGCATAAAATCTAGCATTGATTGATGTAACTGTCACTGATGAACCTGTTATAAATCATTCCAAACAATAATACTGCTTTGATGAACAAAAAGATCGCTAGTGTTACGTCAAGTATCGTAACACATATCAAAACAAAGATTAACCCGATTGGCGACTGCCACGAAGTCGACATCGGCGAGTACCTCAGTTAACAGGCAACAGTAGAATAAACATGGAATAATCGTTAAAATAATCACAAACCTTACCTTTGTATGAGGTCGTGCTTACTTTCTCTCATAGAAGCACCCTTTTCACGCAATCTCAGGTTCAGTTGGTACGGTTGTAAGCCCTTTCACGATGTATTTAAAGGGTTCGCGAAATCGAGGCTGCTTATCTGTCACCACTAGTACACGCGCGCCCTCTAGTTAATGTAAATTTTCCGAATAGCCCCATTATATGTCTAAAGGCGGAATTGGGGCAAGTCGGAAAGGATTATCTTTTATTACTGCGCTTGTGCAATGACCTACATACGGGTTTTCTGTCTCTGCAACTCCCGCGCTATTTGAAAACCTGCGCATGTGCATTCCACTCTCCAGCGTACAACTTCCGTCTTGCCACAGTTAGTGAAATTGCGTGTGGAAAGGGTCACTTGACACCGATCAAGTTGCTCCGTGTCAGTTGCGCTGGATCAAAAGTTGATGTCTAAACGGGACTTATGATTATGATTGAATAGACTTCATGAAGTGATTGCAACCCAACGCCACTGCAAAATTGTTTTCTTACCCGGAAATGTCCGCCTTTTAAATTCATCCTAGTGATACGCTACATTTTACTGATAGACTGATTTTTCAATGGATCAGAATTGAAGTTTTCGTATCATTAGACATCATAGTGCGGATTTAATAACTAAAAGATCGAGCTGCCGATAAGGGCTTTTCCCTAGACTTCACTGTAACAAGTAACAGATGGAGTAAAATACATAAAATTCATTAACAATACGGATTTTGCAACTTCATAACCATTTGGACATGATGGAATATATTATAATAATGTAACATATGGTGATATAAACAATGTAATGAGCTGAAATGGAGAACTTGAAAACGTGACGAGTGTTGCTATGGTTATACCTTCATTAACGAAAAATTTCCTTTTGTCAAATGTCGATAAATTCGCTTGTTACCTGTTCTTATTCCTCAGTTGTTGACTGCATATCCTTTGCAGTAAAAGTCTCGTCTGTCAACTGTTTTCCAGTATCTAAAATACTCTGTCCAGTTCTTCAAACTACCAAGCTTGATCCACGAAATGAATTAGGTGATTCGAAATCCTGACCATACGAAGTCACCGTATGCACTACCTATTTTTTATTTAGATGTTTAATATTTTTTGTCAGCAATATTCAGAAGTAGACATTTGCTAGTCAATCAGGAACAGAAAATTGAGATCGAGCAGTTTCGTATTCACCAATTAGTGATTAATATGTACACTCTAAGCATTCAACAAGTCGTGTATAATTCTAAAACCGTAAGCCCGTATTTTGTGCTCCATTGCTCATTTTTAATAATAAAACTTAAGTTATAAGTACGGAAACAGCTGTTTATATAATCAATATATTGATAGTAAATAGGGAAACACGTGCATGTAATTGCTACGGATGAAAACAAAGTTAGATTTCTTGCTAAATCTGCCTCCCGTTCAGTAACGCTAGGACCTCGCTAAAAAGCAAGACTTCGCGAGATTACGTGAGATATTGCCGTGCATTTCAAATGAGAGCACGTGACTTTGACTAGGTTTTAGCTAGGTCCTAGCGTAGGTCCTAGCGTCTACTGAACGCACGCCTGCATTTCGCCCTGCCATAAAACAAATCTCTGGTTCTTACATGATGATGTTAGCGTTTTTAGACATAACTATGTCCAAGCAACTCGAACTGGTGGCGGAAGTCATGGACGGCGGAATCAACCCTTGGGAGGCACATTCATTGATCAATCAGCCTATGTTGCGATATAACACTGGAGAAACTTTATCTGAGAAAACTTGAGGAACATACTAAGGAAAAAGAAACGTCACAGCATGGTGTCACAAGTCATGAATAGACCTTGGGTCGTAGTTTTAGTCTTTCATTCTGTGGCCATGTCGGAAAGCACTTCATTTTTTCAGCGTGGCTAGATACATGTTCATGATATCAGAAAATTCTCAGCATTTACAGTTGCACATTTTGTGTAAATAAAAAGATTTTTATGCTTTCCTAATAGAACGTTATTTAGCAAGAGGTGGCGGCATCTATACGTAATAATTTTGTAATTACAAACGCTGCAAGTATCGGCGAATGTTTTCAAAATTAATACTTAGTGTGTTACTTGCTTTGATTTTTGTGTTTGAATTTAGAGTCGAAATTTCTGATGCTAACAAATCAATCGTTACTGAAGTGACTTGATGATAAATAAATCACACTTTTGGTTTTTATCGTGATGACGCAGCCAAGGGGTGCGCAGCTGTGCCATGTCCTGTTCTTAGTTATGAACCTCTCCCGGTCAAAACTTACTCAATTTTGCGTTCGTCACCTCTCCATTGAAAAGTGGGCCTAGGCTGGCACCCAATTTAAATCCCCCTCAAAAGCGTCATGCTCAACGCATGTTGGGTTATGCAACTGACGCACTCCGAAAAGTATCGCAACAGTTGAGGGCCAAGGTAATATCGATTTCGGAACCACCGAGCAAAAGGGTCCGAGTGGGCGGTGGAAGAACATGGAGACGTGGGATGGGAAAAGAAAAATTGCAGATTTTGCGACGAGTTCATTTTTCATTTAGCGTTGGTACTGCAATTTTAGAAATTTCATTTGTTAAACAAAATAAAATCAACATTGCAATGAATCCAAACATTAAAATGTCTGGATATTCTCTTTGGGTGATCAAGCCACAGCAAATGTCTGTTCTTGTCCACTTTGATTAGACCGTAGTTTTCTCTTGAAATTTCAGGGTTCAATTCAAAATTGGTAAATCAAAAATGCTTGCAGTTTACCTAGTAACACGCTATAGATGTGAGACTGATGTATTGCAATTTGGCTCTGCAAGTTAGTAATATTTCACACCTTTCCAAACGTTTTCGCGCCAGTTGTTTCAGATTTTCTTCTGATAATCACGGATGTTCCTATCGAACATCCAGGATTAAATGAATATCATGTCTCTATGTATTTTTGTTGTCTTCATTTTTGCATTATGTATCGGGCAGCTTTTACATCGTGTGCCTATGCAAAAGCGTGTCTATTTAAGTGTATAAGAGATTACTGAGAAAGCTCGAGTCAATCCACAGAAGTTTAGAAAAGTGTAGCGTTTAATGCCCCTTGTTTAAACAAAGATGGCATAAAGCTGAAAGAAAGTCAGTCTCATTAGATACAATTTGTAATGCCTTTGCAGTATTCTTGAGTGCAAATTTTGAGAAGCCCGTAATGAATAAATCACTGCCGGCTTTTGGTGCCAGCAATAAAGGTAATTGACTGGGCACCGAGAACGTGTGAGCGCATGCTAATTCAGTGTTTGCTGACAGAAAGCTGCTGTGAAACAATTACTCGGTTTTATATCCATGGTCACATGTTAGGGGAATCTTTATTCAAAAATACAAATACATTATTCAAATCATTCTTACGGTACAATCTTTGCCCTGACGGTCTGTGGAAGGGGAACCCGACTTCGCGTCGCCCGACAAGTAAGTAGATTTTCAGTTTCGTGGCTAATTCCCATTATTTCTTTGGCTCACTATTATAGTCTTTTCGTGACTGGAGGTTTAGTTTCCAACTCAAGCTGGTTTATGTTCGTGCCAGTCCCGGCGGTCCCGACGGGCCTGATCGGGTTCCGAGCCACTGGCGGGAATAACGAGTCAGTCCGGCCTCGACGGGGCTGATCGGGTTCCGAGACACTGGTCGAGATAACAAGCGTTTTGTGTGTTTAGAACTCATAAAATCATAAGTCTAAACAACACAGTTCTAGGGTCTCCTGTCTGTATTTCACGGAAGAATACTTTAGAATAATTTAGCTCAGACCCCAAACTCCTTCTATGGACCTTGGTAAATTGGCCTGCCGAAATTTGTAGGCTACGGTGTTTTTAAATAACAGGGAAATAGAACAACACGTTTTTATAAGAACTCGGTGTATTTTAAGGGTTTTACATCGAAATTTGATTATTTATTGGTGTTAAACGATGAAGTTAAGCGGGAACCTGACACCAGTAACCCGTGTTGTGAACTGCTGAACAGACTGCGTGTGAAACCAATTACGTCATTGGATAATTTCAACACCTCCGTCTGCGTCAGGTGTCAGGTAACGCAACCGAACGTGCCGTTATCGAGCAGAACTACTCAATCTAAATTGATACAAAATGTTTTTTTCGGGTGGCATTCTCCTTTAATTGATCTATATCCACATCGCCTCGCACACGGTCGACCTTACCTTTCCCAGAGGTGTCGCGTTAACCTGTAAAGAAGGTGAGAAAACGACGCAGCGACGTCAGTGGTTCATTTGCTTAGTGAATGCCGCTATTTTGCGGTGCATCGTTCCCGCTTGCCCGAACTATGGAGCTGCGAGGATAACGGATATATCGTTTTTTTCGACTTCCTCGAGAACCCAAATTGTTAAGGAAGTGGCTCGTGGTAGTGAAGAATGAAAATTACGCTGTTAACAGCAAGTATGAGGCCGTGAAACATCTCCGTGTCTGTGGCCGACATTTTGTCGACAGGGATTTCTCTGACAAATGCCGGCTTACAAAGAACTGTCCATACGTTCCGTTGCCTGTGAATGTTCATGGCGCCTCTCTAGTATTTTTGATCAGTGTATTCCGGTTCCAACTGATAACCTGTGAAACCTAACGATCCACCTGTAAAGTTTTCGTGCGATGAGCTCTCGTCTAAGTCGGGATTTCGAGTTGCCAATTAGACGTTTATTATTCTGCGTGGAAATGAATTATTCTCACCTTAACCCATGCTTATATAAAACTGAAACAAATTCTGTCTCATTAGATACAATTTGTAATGCCTTTGGAGTATTCATGAATACAAACGTTTTGAGAAGCCAGCAATGAATAAACCACTGCGTTACCGGCTTTAGATGCAATAAAGATAATTGACCGGTCACTGAGGCCGTGTGAGCGCATGCTAATTCAGTGTTTGCTGACAGAAAGCTGTTGTGAAACAATAGCTCGATCTTATTTGCTATGGTCACATGTTTGGGGAATCTTTATTTAGATACAAACACATTATTCAAATCATTGTTACTGTTCAACCTTTTCCCTGGCGGTTCTGTCGACGGGGACCTCAGTGATTTCGCGCCCCCCGACAAGTAAATGTAGATTTTCAGTTTCGTGGCTAATTCTTAAAAATAATTACGTGCACATTATTTCTTTAGCTCACTACTATAGTCTTGTGACTAGAGGTTTACTTTCCAACTTAAGCTGGTTTATGTTCGGTGATGTCCAATCCCGCCGGCGGCCGCGACGGGCTTGATCGGGTTCCGAGCCACTGGCTGGGATAACAAGCATTTTGTGTGTTTAAAACTGAAAAAAATGCAAGTCTAAAATTACAATACACAGGTATTTTCTCCTGTCTGTATTTCACGGACGAATGATTCGAATTTATGTCCAAACAGACCCAAACTCCCGCGATCGACCACGGTAAGTTGGCCTAGTACCGAACTCTGTAAGCTACGGTACGTTCAGGTACATTCATAGCAAAATAACCCTCGATTGATTTTAATGAAACCCATTTTAAATGACTACTTTACAATTTACCTCAAACAAACTATTAAGACTTTTCAGTTACTCCTTATTTGGTTTCTATTCAAAATTACATAGCAAAACGTGAAGTATGTTTTGTAAAAAATAGAAGTCGTATTTGTTTAATTTACAGTACTCGAAACACCGAACAGGGTTTTTGAAATTGATGAGTAAAAATGTTAAAAATTAGATAGTTTCAGTGAAATCCACCAAGCCGTTTTCGAAATCTCGCGCTCCTAAGTTCAAATTAAGTCAAATTCCCGAGGCCAAGAAGAAACGGAAAACGCCACGAGTTGTCGACCGGTTTTTGGTCAATATAATCTATATATGCCAATGCCTCGTTCCTTTTTTGACATTCACTCGCAATTTCGACTTGATTTGCAAAGCAAAATTAACTTAATTATCACTAAAACGACGCTTTTCAATGCCGCGTGTCAAACTAGGTCTGAGAACTCTAGACATGGATGACAACCAGTGGCGGATCTACGTTTTCAGCAAGGGGGGGTTTAGTATTCCCACCGAGTTCGAATCCTAGGCGCGTGGCGCCGAGCGGGGGGGGGGGTCGGGAGGGGGTTTCCCCTCCCGTGTAAGATATTTCTTTGTTTTTGTAGCCAAATAGTGAAATTTCCATGCATCCTGGTAAGTTTCTGGCACTTAACATGTCTCTGGAGTTTTTCTTAAGATAATTAAAAACCCTTCTCGATTTCGTCACATGAACTTGGCACATACATGTAAGTTTCGTGAAACCATATTGTGCACATCTGGGTATGAGTTACGCCACCAGCAAAAATTTTTGTTGGAACATCTGCTTACACACACCTTTTTCAGCATACGAAAAGTCGTATACGAAAAAGTGTGGTGTGTATACAGGAGTTTAGACAATTTCCAAATATTCAAGAGCATAATTAAGGAGCACCGACGGGGCGTAAAAACTTGACTATCAGATGATCGCGTAACAGCAGCCTCAAGTTGTTTAAGAACGAAGACCTGTACTGTTAGTCCGGAAATAAACATGTGTTCTGTCTCGTTACGAGAAAAACTCAACTCATAGTCTATTATTAAAAGCGACAATAAATAATTAGGTATCACTTTATTAAGCTGAATCACGTTGACAACAATTGAAAAACGTCAAATCTATCAGGAAACAAATTATCTGAAAACAGTTTCACGAAACCAAAACATCATGTGCACAGTGGTGAAAAGATACACTGGACTAGTTTGCAGAGGGACCAGATGTACACTGAGAGTACACAAAAAGCTGACCTGGTCCGTCACGAGACCAAGAGTACACCTGTGCTTATTATCCCTATAAAAATAGTCGATCTGTCGCGGGACCAAACAGTATTGGCTGAGATAAATAGTTTTGCAAAGCACACTTTGGTAAAAAAAATCACAAGACTAGTTCGCCGAGGGACCAGAAGTACACTGAAACTCAACATCTACACAAATCAAGCTGGCCTGGTCCGTCGCGAGACCTAAAGTGTACTATGCAAAAAATTTTGAATTGAAAACTTCTCTCTAAAATTTTAATCCCCAGTGGTTACTCATACGTTAGTCCTATCNTACATGTACATAATATTACATGTACATGTACACTGTATGATATTGCGCAAGACAACTTTACTATACATCAGTTACAAACGTGTGGAGTGTAATAACGACACGGCATGACAGATGAGGTAAAAACGTTGCACGTCAATTCGCCTGAATATCAGGGTTGCGGCACCGCAGTATTTCCCCTAATCAAATCAAAATATATCTTAGAGTAAAGAAGCTTGTTACCTAAAGAAATCAGCTATAGAACTGCTCTTTCAGCGGTGAATCCATCTAACATGCTTGGCTACTTCAGAAGTGTCGACGGAAGCGCGCGCACAATAAATCCCCGCGCGTTTTGCCGATGAGCCACAAAGACTCAGCAATTCACAATGCAAAAATCTATATTTTCAGAGTGAACCCTCCCCTCAATTTTTTCCAAGTTGGTTTACTTGGGGTTTACATACGCTGACGGTGCCGTTTTTGTTTTGCTGGAGACGCTTTTGTTTTTGTTTTTTTAATTTTTAGGTCCTGGCCCGAGGGGGGTTTAAACCCCCTGAACNCCCCCCCCCCGTAGATCCGCCACTGACAACTCCCGCACGTTAACTATGTTCTACTGAATGTTAAAGCTTGCGGCCCCTAGTTTTCACGGAACTGGCCGAGAGGTTAACAGTGTGAATTAAAAAATGAAAAGTTCACACTGTAAACGAATCCAATCCAATACTTTGCATTACCGCTTTTGGCGGACTGTCCCACTTTTTGAAATTTTCCCGCTTTTCCACCATCCCGCCTCACCATCGAAATGTCTCGCTTTTTGAAACAATGCGACGTTGACCTATTATCATACACTAGTGTAACTTCCCACGTGCCATAGCACTATAATCTCGTTCCACTACAAAGACAAACACCGCCATGTTTCATGAATTCTGATGAACCCGCGCTTTCTCATTCGACTGAAAAACAAAAACACCCGCCGTCGTGAGCTTTAGGATACTATGTCTCCCGGTCGACATAAAACGTTCTTGGGTGTTGCGGCCAGCATTTCACCCTTACGTTTAGGCACGTTTAGGCATAGAACCAAATGTCCCGTTTTTATCAGGTTGTCCTGTTTTTCATTTTCGAATGTTGACAATGTGTTCAAAATAGCAATCTTTTTAATCATTGAAACTACTATACTGCTGGTTTAATTGGTCCTCTATATAATCGTCTGGTTCATGTTCTTTTTATGTCACTATTTACCCTAAATTAATTGAAATTAGTCTTAATTAGTGGAAAATTTAGTTAATTAATCAGTCAGTTAGTACATGAGAAGCTTCATTATAACACTTATTTTTTGTATTTTGGTAACACTCTTGGGCTTTGGAATTAAACAAGTAAAAGTATTTTTAAGCCTTCAGGTTTACAAATGACAATTATAATGAAGTAAGTTGTATTTTTGCTTTTGGAATAACCAAACACCATCAAGAAATGATTAAGAGCTTTCATTGATATAACTCGTATGCAGTTCGGTTTGAAAAACCGGGTATTTGCGACAGGTTTTAGGGATAATAATGAAGGTAACAGCTTTCCCATTGGCCATCAGTTCTCGATTTGGCAACCTGCAGATTGTGTTTGGCAACCTGCAGATTGTGTTTGGCCACCTGCAGATTGTGTTTGGCAACCTGCAGACTGTGTTTGGCTACCTGCAGATTGTATTTGGCAAGCTGCAAATTGTTTTTTGCAACCTGCAGACTGTGTTTGGCTACCTGCAGATTGTGTTTGGCAACCTACAAATTGTGTTTGGCAACCTGCAGATTGTGTTTGTCAACCTCCAGATTGCATTTAGCAACCTGCAGACTGTGTTTGGCTACCTGCAGATTGTGTTTGGCAACCTGTCGATTGTGTTTGGCAACCTGCAGATAGTGTTTGGCAACCTGCAGATTGTGTTTGGCAATCTGCAGATTGTGTTTGGCAACCTGCAGATTGTGTTTGGCAATCTGCAGATTGTGTTTGGCAACCTGCTGACTGTGTTTGGCAACCTGCAAATTGTGTTTGGCAACCTTCATATAGTGTTTGGCAACCTGCAGATTGTGCTTGGCAACCTGTAGACTGTGTTTGGCTGCCTGCAGATTGTGTTTGGCAACCTGCCGATTGTGTTTGGCGACCTGCAGATTGTGTTTGGCAACCTTCAGATTGTGTTTGGCAACCTGGGAAAATACCAAGTCGCCACTGGGAGTATCAAAGTCAGGCAATATTTCCCCCGAAATTCGTTTCAAAGTTTCTGTTGACTTTCAAACTTTAAATTACTAACAGTTTTCCTACATTTAATTCCTTTGATTTTCAATCGTTCCTTTTATTTCGTGAAATCAGTGCATTTGCCACCACAGCAGTCAGCACACATCAAACACACGCTTAAATTATAAACAACCTGAAATATTAAGTTCCGTTTATTTTCTTCTATACAGGGATGCAAAACGTTGCTTTGCAATGAAGAGGCGAACTTCCGGGGAAACCCATATAGGTTTTGTGGGTGATTCCCGAATCAGAGAGACTTTCTACAGGGTTGCGTCGTATCTCGATCCCGAGATTGTTCCTCAAAAGTTGCACACGAATTTAACTTTATATTTCAATGCATCAGCAGTGACGTTAGTAAGTATGTCCTCGGTCATTAAAGGGTAATTCTGCTTACTAGAAAAGGCAGTTTGACCTTTTCTTTAATAAAACAACATTAGTAAAAATAACTGTTGAAAATGACTTCATCACCGTCATCATCATCACCGTCATTTTCACCATCATCGTCACCGTTACCATCACCACCACCGTCACCATCACCATCCTCATCACCATCATCATCACCACCACCGTCATCATTACCACAACCATCACCATCATCACCGTCATCGTAATCATCATCACTGTCACCATCACCATCATCATCATCATCACCACCACCATCATCACCACCACCACCGTCACCATCATCAGCACCATCATCATCATCACCATCATCACCATTGCGCGTTTTATGTAAATCAACAAAATACTCAAAATACCTGTTAAGTTTCTTGTAAGTTAAGTATTCCCAGTTTACACGAAACGCTTTCACAAATACAATGTTACCCGTGAAGATATGTTCAAACGTTTTGGGTCACGGGGACACGGTGATTTAGAAACACAACCGAGAGTTACGAGTTCGATTCCACGACTTGACTTGGTATTTATTGCTCGCGGTTTTCTAAATAACGTGCTCACTTTTGTAAATGCATCTGTTTTATAGCAAGATTGGCCGAAGTCATAATCAGGGAGAAAATTAACATGTTACGAATGCGAAAGGAATGTACAGTACTTGAATAAGCATGCACGCGGACGTAATTTACCAATTGTACAGTGATGCATCTTTTATACAGCAAGCAGTGAATAGTTAATTGAAAATATTGGACAACCACTCTCTGATGTATATTTTGCGATGCTATTTCCATTCTCAATTTCATTTTTCAGGATTTTGCCTATTCTCCCTACATCAATGAATCCCATTGGTACGACCGTTGGATAGAGCACGATATTCACTACGGTAGACCGGAACTAGTAGTCATTGGAATGGCTGCGGTAAGCATCACGTCTTTCTTGAAACTTTACCTTTTATAAGAGACCGGAATTAATTGAGAGGGGAGAACCTTCAAAGTAGTGAACCTTCAGGGTAGTGAACCCTCAGAGTAGAGAAAAATTAGAGTAGTGAACTTTCGGAGTAGTGAGCCTTCAGAGTAGTGAACCTTCAGAGTAGTGAACCTTCAGAGTAGTGAACCTTCAGAGTAGTGAACCTTCAGAGTAGTGAACCTTCAGAGTAGTGAACCTTCAGGGTAGTGAACCTTCAG
>NMRA01000714.1:56707-98596 GCA_002633005.1 Phoronis australis | reverse complement strand
CCTTCGGGGTAGCGAACCTTCGGGGTAGCGAACCTTCGGGGTAGCGAACCTTCGGGGTGGCGATCCTTCGGGTTAGCGAACCTTCGGGGTAGCGAACCTTCGGGGTAGCGAGCCTTCGGGTTAGCGAACCTTCGGGGTAGCTGGCCTTCGGGGTAACGAACCTTCGGGGTAGCGAACCTTCGGAGTAGTGAACCTTCGCAATAGCAACTTAAGTAACACATAAATTACAAGCTGACAAAAATTCAAATCATTCGCCGACTAAATATTTCCGTCCGGGTATGTAATGAGGTGTGGTCATTCACTTAAGCACGCCTGATTTGCAAGTTTGGAAGGGGTTAACGCGAGAATGTTCTCGTTTTAGACCACATTACATCCGAATTTTAGTCTCGTTCTTTGCTAGCAACAATCACGGCATCCTCATTTATGGTATTACGAATTTCGTCTCATTTCGGGTACAAAGCTGAGTCATCGTTGTGTATACAGATTTCGATTCCCCTTAATTAAGGTCCTTACCGATTACTCTACATATATGTACATGTACAGTGTCGACGTGTGCAAATTATCAAAGGTCCTCCCACCGAAAATCCCCCGCAATGCTGACTACGGACCTGAGATACACTTTAAAAGGTTAATTTTCACCTGATTAGGTGGCTAAAAGCCAAAATAGCGAAGGATTTCCGTTACTAACTCGAGTCAAAGGCAATGCATGCTTGCGTCATTTTAGACGGAGTTCACTTTTTCAGGGTTTCTAAACCCAATAAGTTGTGTCGCGTGTTGAATGAGTCGCTGATAGTGTTGGCGTTCTTGTTGGTAATGGAAATAGAATCCTATCACCTTAAGGAATATTATGATACCAGTTTCATGTGAGCAAACAGCTTAATTCGATTTTTGTTCTTAGTCAGCAAAACATGATGAAAATGGATACTTGCAATGCATACATGAATAACGCACTGAAGTTAGATTCCTTTGTATATTTTCAGTGGATGATTTGTTATTACGATCGCAATAAGCCACGAGAAACAGCACTAAAAAGGTTTGAATGTATGTATTGATGTAATATAATGTATGTTACTCATGCAATTGTGGAATAATGTACATGTACATCAAAATAAACCAATCTCTGGACTTACTTTGTACTAATGATGTCGCCGCCTCCCCATCTCGGAGACTTGTCGATCTGTAGAAATCTTCGAGATGGGAATGCAACCTGAAAATTAGTATACAGTAAGTCTAGAAATTGATTTATTTTGATTTGCATTACATTGTATGTATTGATGTGTTACCGTGCAATTTTGATATGAATTTCAATAGATTTTCTACGGTTTTGAAAGCACTTTCCTCTCCCGATTATTATCATCATCTCGAACTCCCAACATACAGCACACATCACGAATTTCTGTCCGACCGGTCGGCTAGGAGTCGACGACCGGCCGTCGAACGGTCGGACCGGTCAACACTGTGTATACTGTTCATCTTCTTCACTGTTTTAATCATATTTTCTGACCTTATAATAAGTAATGCTTGTATAAAAATCTTGCACCTCCATTTTGGTTGATGTGAATTCTGACGAAACTGATCATCGTTCACATATATCAGTCTGATCATAATTTACGGATCGTTTTTGGTTAGTGACAAACATTCGTATAAGTTACTAGGGCTGATGAAAAAAATCTAGATCTGATATTACACCTTTGGTTAATATTAATTCTTATCAACATCTTATAACATGTCATACCATTCTTAGAAATAGTCGAAATTAATCTATTTTAAATGATCATTTGTAATAAATTTTATCAACCATAATTGTTTGTGTACACCTGTCGTGCACGCGCAGACATAGTGCCTGTGTACATCTGTCGTGCACGCGCAGATATAGTGCCTGTGTACGGCTCCCAGCAGACCGTTGTTGGTCGGCTGATGGTCGGCTAGACGGCTGGTCGTCGACCAATTTCCGACCGGTCGGACAAAATTACGTGATGTGTGCTGTATTCATCAGAGCGACCGTCATTAAGTCTTCTATGAAAATTTAGTATTAGATATTAAGTGTAATTTTTATCAGGGCAGTTCTTACTGTGGCGATTCACATTCTATGCGAAGTCACGTTTTTCGGATGTGACTCGCGTGAACGACTGCCACTAGTGATGAAATCCCATCGGTGTATTCACAAAACGTATTCTGTGTCTGTTTTTACTTATGATATAATACACTGTTCTTTTTCTTTTTCTCTCCTGTTTCTCTTAAAGCTTTTTTCTTTGGCACTTCCTGACATTGTTCCTTTTGGGAAAAACATATAGATCGTAGAAAATGTTTTATTGTACCTCCGAATATAGCTCACAGCTTTTATTTAGGGAACCGGTTTGCAGACAAACTGGACATGTATAGGAAAGTGCTTGACTGGGTATAAGTTGTAAAAAAATCAAGTATAATGGTCTTGTCTCATAAAGGGGTTTGTGAAGCTGATCCTATATTGGAGATATCAGCAGCAGAAGGAACCGTTACTACATCTTGGCTCAAGTTATTTCGTATTCTAATGGTAGACAGAAACTTCATGGAGCTTGTACTTACTGCAAAAATATTGCAGCACGAAGAGCGATCAGATGACATCAACGTGAAACAGTCACCAGTGTTTACAACATTGACTAAGCCATTAACCAGTTTATTGTAGAGCACGAGGTGTTTCGTACCATATTGTCTGCTTTTACAGCGAATTTACGAGAGAAGGCACTTCCGCTCATGAAGCGACTCCAGCAGGAAGGAACGCGCGTGATTTGGAAGTTAGAGGACCCAGTGATAACTGAGCGCATGACAAACGCCCAGAAAAGGTGCCCGCTTACAAACCAACAATTCGATGCCTACAACCAAGTCGCTCTGGAAGTTCTGTAAGAGCACTTTTGAAGCTGTTATGAATCCGTGTTCCGTCTAAGAACCACACTTTTCATTGGGTCCACTTTATTTTGCAGTGTACTTATTTCTGGGTTTGTAAAGAACTGGCTATTTGTTATTGGTTAAGGTCAAGGTCAGTCCATAAAATGACACGCTGTGACATGCCAACTTGTGTGTCAGTTCTTGGTTGAGATCATGGTCACTCCATAAAATGACACGCTGTGACATGCCAACTTGTGTGTCAGTTCTTGCAAATGCCTGAAATAAATCACCTGCAGTTTGACTGAAGAACACTTTGAGACCAATTTCAAAGGAAAGGCGGAATTATAGTCTCTCTCTCTCTCCCTCTCCCTCTCCCTCTCTCTCTCTTTCTTCCCATTTTGGCGAATAACTGGTGCCAGAAATCTATCTATAGCCTACTGACTGATAGGGACCCATTACTGAGTGATCATTTTTAAATGACGAGAATTGTGAACATATACATGTACTTCTTCAGTAGGAGGAACACGACTGATGAAATATGAACAAGGGATGTAACAATAACAGCCCATTGTTTACATACAGCAATACCGGTTGGTCACCACACTATTTAAAAATGGGGGAACCTGCGACAATGAACTAATAACAACAACCACGCTGACGTGCGTTCCTGGGATGTAATCGTGGGGGGTACTCCCCATGGAAGTTGCAATCGTAACGCTCAGAAGGAGATTTTTCAAAACCAGCTTCCATACGAATAAGTCACTTTTCAAATTGAAAGGCCATCAAAAGGGCTCACTTTGGAAATTGAATAAAGTTTCCTTTTTACCCGACTGCACACATTTACAGAAGGATTTTAATAAAATCTATACTTCTGACACTTTGACAGCAGATGTAATCATTTTCGAACAACACGACAGCGTTCTTGTACTGCTTAAGGGTTAATCATATTAAACGACACCTGCCCAAGATATAATACGAAGGAGTCGGGTTAATTGTAGTAGACCTGACAATATCAAATTCGGTTCGTTTTTCTTTAATACAGCCCCCCCAGTGATGCACCACTCATAAGGTCATGGGCGGCACAGCACTGAAAAATGTGGGAGCTATAGCCCCCCCCCCCCCCGAGCCCCCTATGGTGCGCGGCCCATATAATAAGGACAGATCAGATGATAATAACCCCGACCGACACCATTTTCACCCCCTCCGGTAGTTGGTCGAGTGTCTTGCCTCTAAGAAAAGCCGACTTACATGTACACGTGAATTCTCTTTTTCGCCAGAAACGGAACTGAAATTGCAGTGTGGAAGACGTCGCGTAAAATTGGCGAACACTGGACTCAGCAGCTTGGAGATGGTCTGCACTTCAAGACAAATACGACCTGTCCAGATCAGGTAAAAACAGTAGGCCTAACTCGTATGCTGAATTAGGGCGCCCGTGGGGCCCCGCCTAATACAAGTACGACCAAACTACACCATCGGCGTGTCGTTTCTGGGGCGTACATGAACATTTTCCTTCGAAAATTGTGCTTGTCTCCTTAAATACAACACCCTAAGCCCGTCAGCGGAATTTAATTAGGAAGGAGCGGGTTGGCAAGGAGAGGGGGGTAGACCCTAAATGCCGTGAAACGGGAAAGAGTCTTATGAAGCGGCTACGACGTAAGACACTACTCTTCGTTATGTCCTTAACTTCATAATCAGGATAGTTCACACGCATCGTGTTACAAAAAGTACCAAGATTTAATGGTTTGTACTTTCAATCAAGTTTGAGCGTGTGTTTGTAAAACTTTGTATCAATAAAATTTGGTGGCTTCTCTTCATTTTTCTAAAATTTGTTTACTTACACCTGTTTTAGTTTTGTCACTACACCAAATTAAAAACTGGTGCTTTAAAATAGGTATCATGAAGACAGCTGATGGAGGAAACATCTCCGTAAAATTCAATACATTATATCGCCACACTCACACACATGTAATGTTATGACAGAATGAGACTAAGAAAGTTAGTGCAGGCGGTCTGATACACGCTGTACCGGTCGCACGCAGGCCTATGGAACTGATCAATTGGAACCATTTTTACGTTTCAATAGTTAAAACGGAGCTGAGTGGCTAGAAACCCGACTCTAGGGTTTGGCAGTGTGACCAAGTGGGACTCGAACCCGCGACCTCGAGTGTAGAATGCAGGGACTTATCACAATAGGCCACACTGCCTCCTCAGTATGAAGTTACAGTATGTACATGTATACACTATGTCGTCAGTGGTTATTCAGAAAGTTGTGTTTGCAACTAATTACAAGACATGACATTTACTGAGAAGTGGTTTGTGGAGAAAAATAAGTAACAGAATTAAACGCAAAAAAATATTGAAGCCCGAAATAATCTAATTTTGCAGTTGTAAAGCTAATATGTTATTGAAAGCACTTAAAATTAAAATCCATAGCTCATCCATTCAAAGAGTTGGGTCGAATGAGACGATGTTGACACAACCATCTGCCCTCTGTAGGATATTTCCTTTATCAATCACGCATGCACTCCCGAACTGGCATATGGCATGTGGGAGAATTTTAGGGGGCGGAGGCATGGCCCCCTTCTAAATCCGCTACTGGATTTTAGTTATACTTATTATTACTATAACAAATTATGATAGTAAATTATTTCTTTTCATGCAAAATGAAACTGTTGAAATTACAGCGTGTTGAATCTTGGAACGTTTGTGGCTTATACGTTGGATACACGTAGGCTTATTTAACTTCATAATAAGTGCAAGCGTTAAACCTGTGTCTGCCGAAAATGTTTGACGTGGGCTACGTACCGTTATAGGAATGTTTTGCATGACGTCATTATGACGTTTTGTACCCAGTGTGACGGCATGTCTATCCTTGTTTTGGGGTCCAAATTGCGTCCCTTACTGCCATGACACGTCAACACTAAACATTCGAATAAAATCGGTCTTGATTAGACCACGTGATCACTGGGCTAGGAAAGAATCGACAGTTCGTGACAGCATGAGCTCAATTTTATGAGTATGGTCGGAAGACATAACGAACTTTCTAAGTTTAGAAATCACACCTATTTTTACCAAGGAACAATTTGAGACCAATTTCATAACTACAGATGACCTAGAATAAAACTCTTTTAGATAAAAAGCACGGGTTATTGTTGCTTAGTATCATTGTTGTAGTGGTAAATTTAGAGCTATGCGTACTCCCAAAACCCAGCGTATCATCT
The DNA here is from genome assembly GCA_002633005.1 of Phoronis australis. Taxonomy (NCBI): domain Eukaryota; kingdom Metazoa; phylum Phoronida; family Phoronidae; genus Phoronis; species Phoronis australis. Next base: position 92,510 of record NMRA01000714.1, on the reverse strand, counting down.
TGAGTACCAAATTGTTAACGTACATCTATACTGAACCTGCACAAGGTGTGACTCTCTTGTGTTACTGTGAGACACCAGATACGTGGACTTAACCAACATGTGCTACACATACTTCCAAATGTATAATGGGGCAATTCGACAATCTTTACGTTACTAGAGGGCGCGCGTGTACTAGTGGTGATAGATTAAGCAGCCTCGATGTCGTGAGCCCTTCAATACATGGTGAAATGGCTTGCAGCCGTGCCAACTGAATCTGAGATTGCGTGAAACGGGTGCTTCTACAAGAGGAAGTGAGCATGACCTTATAGAAAGGTAAGGTTTGTGATTATTTTAACGATTATTCCACGTTACGATACTTGACGTAGCACTCGGGATCTTTTCGCACGTCAAAGCAGTATTATTAATGTTTGGAATGATTTCTAACAGGCTTATCAAGGACAATTACATCAATCAATGCTGAATGTTTATGTTGTAAACTTGATATTGGTTATTAGTGCGGTAAGATTACAATCCAAGCTCAAAGGGCTCGTGACAAATATCCATTAGACTAATTGTTTACTCCCTATCCTATGTCGTTCGGAAGTCTATTACACGTTGACATGGGAATTTATCATGTATGTTTTCACCTGACTTTTGGTTTTTAGGCTAAAGGGCTGGTACCATGCAGAGGAGATATGCATCGCTTCTGCAACCTTTCCTGAATGGACAAACATTAGTTTTAAGCAGTTGACTGCTGCTAACCAGCAAGATCTTCCCATCCAGTGCAGATCTGTTGTCAAAACCTACTTTCTATATCGGAGACAACGAACAAAGCCTTTGAAAAGGGAAGCTATTTTTTAAGAAAGTAAGTTCTTTTGTTAATTTACGTATTTAGGCCCTAAGCGGAAGGTTGGCATAGGGGGTTGGGGTTGTAGATTTTGGTGCTACTGAATGTGTGGAAATAACAGGTAATAGTGTCTGGGGGAAAGAGCATGGTGAGGTAATTCTTAACCTTCACGAAGTTCTTTCACGTTTGATGAAGCTGTTTTACCATCCATTGTAAACCCATAAGAATTAAATTTTCTGAATTCTCAATGACTGAACTCATGTCTTGAAATGTTGCAAGTCGTTTATAAATTCACAGGACTGCCACTTTTGTGAAAACTGCATTTTTTTGCTGTGAATGTACGAGTGAAGTCATGTTTGAACATTTTATCAATGGTGCATCAGGATTTTTAATTACTATTAAACAACATAAAGATTATCTATGATTTTTAAATGGCCCAAGTCTTCATATCTTCTATTAGAAGAAAAATAAAAAATCTGAGGAACGGTTTCCTCAGCCTTAGACCTTAAGTGTGCTTGACAGACCCATGAATCTTTAATTGGTGTTCTTTTGCTGAAATTGTCAAAAATCAAAAGGCTTGAAAATTGGTGACAAAGGTTTAAAGTTGTCTCAAATAACTTGCATATTTTGCAGACAAGTAATGCGTTTAAAGAATTGCTATGGCTAGGAATGAAAAACAAACACGCAGTTTTATACAAAACTTATTATATACACCCTTGCTTTCTGGAAATAGCAATAATTTAATTTTGTGTGAAATTATAGAGAAGCTTCCATGTCATATTTTTGAAAATGAGGGGCAACATTTTTTTACTCAATCTGAAGTACTTAATTGTTCATGTTTCAATTTTGTTCCAGGTTTAGTGACATTTTAAGGCCACTTCAAGCCGCAACATAGACAAGCTTTGTTACTCCTTTCTCTTCCCACAACATGTCCACACACCAGCAGTGCTGCATGGCACAAGCCAGTGGCCTGGAGAAATGTGAATCACAGTATTAAGTTACCATAAGAAAATGTGCCAGTGGATTGTTTGTGTGTGGAAAGGCACTATATCTGTCTGCCACACCAACCAGCCTCGTTGGTGAGGATGCCTTTTCACTGTGATACGCAATGAGTCAGGTGTGAACAACAATGACTTGTTCCCTTTCCTGGAAGAAACATGAGGGACTGAAGCTAAAGAAGACCTATTAACACTCATTAACGAATGCCAGTGAAATGAAAACCAAAAGCATCTGGTATACAGGTGCACCTGTCCATTCTCACTGAGTGACATTACCTTTTCCTTTCAGAAGACAGGCTTTATACTGATGGTAAAAACTTTTCAATTCGGTACACATTATGCGGATATGATATTCAATGACTGCATCAATCGTCTAATTTTCAGTGGAAAATCCATTAATGTTACACTTTGATGATCGATTAAATTTTTCATTCACAGGAAAGTTTATCACTAATTATTCAAACCACAATTTTTCTTTAGCTTTAAAGCCCCAAAGCGCAGTTGTACTGCTTCTTTATTAAGCTGAATTGATTACCGATTACGCTTGCGAATTGTCGTTTTCCTGTTGACCTAATGTTGAAATGTTCAGCGATTACAACGAAGTATTCCCTTTGTTTGCATTTGATTGGTTTGTATGTGTCACTATTTTAAGATCTTTTTTAAAAAGGCCTTTGAGCAGCTTTAAGTTTTGTGTTAACTTATCTATAATAAAAATTCCACATGCAAAGAAAGTATGTTTTCAATTGTAGCTAGCTGGATACGAATCTGCTATACACATGACTCGAGAATAAAAAATAACCTGTGTACAAAATGGCAAACTGAACAACCACATACATACCACAGGCGCTTGGTTTATCGCAAATGACGTTACTCAATAATATATATAAGAAAACATAAAGGTTGGACACTTAAACTTTGCCAAGCCGAGGCTCCCAACTTCAACAGTCCAAAATCCAAATAAAATCTGCGTGCACCTCCCTCAGTCTGGTGTTGCATAAACCTTCGAAGCCTTATCTTTCCTAGATCCCATTAACTGTCTTCGTGAGTGGTGAATTGGCGATGGAATTTCTAAAACAATCTCAAAACTCAGAATTCAAGGACCTGAAATAGTAAACATGGCGGATTTCAGTTGTGCTTCAACTTGTACGCCTGTCGTAGGTGAAACTTCGAGTTTGAGCAAGCAACCCATATTTCAATTTCAAAAATTCTAATCCAAAACTCAACTAATTGAGAATGTTGAAGTTAGTATTTTATGATTATTTGTAACTTTATTCCACTGACGGCTCATTTTAGCCCTTAACTTAGAATTTTATTACATAAACTGGCGTATTTTGTTTCTCATCTTGACATCACGCACTTTTTTGATTGAAGCACAACACACACTCGGCCAGGAAACGCAGTCCGTGCAAGTATTACAATGCGCGTGGCCGACGAGTTAACTCAATGGTTTTGGCCAAAAGTAAAACCTTCATGAGAAATCACAGTTCACAAAAACTTCGCATATCAATACAGTATCAGGATTATTTATATTTAACACAAATATGTGACCCACCACCGCGAAATGAGTCTTAAGTCGGAAACTCTATTTCCTCACCAGACTGCAAAACAGTCGCTATCGGTTAAAATTAGGTCAAATTTTTTTATTGCAGATTATGATTAGTTATTCATTCTACTTCACAAAACAATACTTTAAAACAAGCAAACTTCATTTTAAATCTTATTTATTTCATTTTGAAAAACATCACCTTCTCCACGACTGCATATCTCGTGAAATTTTCATCGAAATTTGCCGGTTTTCGTGTCCTCATTGCTCAGTCTTCCGATGACCCAATTCGCTCGTAAACACATCAACAGAAAGGTCAAACTCTGCTCATTATGCATGTAGTAAATTCTTTGAGTTTTTCGTCCAATCATCAGTCGTTATTTCACTTTTTGCATTCGGGGTATTTTCAACAGAAGTGTCACTCACCAGTCTTTTAGCTAGCAACGACCTTTTAACCCAATGCATCGCTGACCTCATTCGCTAGAACTAGTTAAGTGGGTGTGAAACTGTGGGGTCGCGAGGTCACGGCATGTTTTCAAGACCGTAAGATGGCTGGTCGCCGTGTAGCTGATACCTCAGTGATTAACTCTTGCCTCTGACTGCCGTATCAAGATCAGCGAGAATTAACTGAACTCATCAGAGCACATTTGTTGATGGAGACAAGGAGGAATTTCGGGACAGCGACGAGTCGTCTGACGACAGCAACCCGTCGCCAGATGAGTTTCATGATCGACCCATCGCGAATACGGTTACGTTGGATTCCAAGTCGTTGGATTGGAACAAACAGAACTTGAAGAAAACAGTCCGGATTAGCTTAATCGCACAACAATGTCTTGTATCTGCAAAGCCAGTGGATCGGGGTGTAAGCAGCTGAATATTACTGCAAGAGAGAACAATCTTCGATAGGGCTGAATCACTCGGTGAGAAGTCGAAGAAATCGTTGCTCTTCAGTCAGTGTCAGTGGACTTGGATAGGGATGAGTGATTGTCATTTTTTACAAAATTATTCACACTAGCGTAAAATTTTGAATTATTTTGCACAAAAATCAGCCAGAAACGTGTATTTTGTAATCTAAAAGGACTTCATTTTATTAAACTTCTACAAAATGCACTTAACTACTTGTTTTACTCGTGCGGTAACCCGTCCTGCCACAAGTGGACTGACCCTGTATACTTTAGCTGGGAAATTTATTGACCCAGTTGCAGCAACCCAACATGAATATCACTCCTTTTTGGCTGAGAATACATAATAAGGTCTATATTCTTTCTAATTTTGATTAATTTTATCTGTTTATGTTGTTGTGTATATTAATAAGTCTGAAATGTAGCATTCAACTGCAGGTTGCTATGGAAATTTTAAAGACACTATCGGCACTTTTTGTCGGCCATTTTCCTTGACTTTTGAAAGCTCTAAATTTTCGCTTTCCCCGACTAGAATTGGCAATAACTCGGTTATTTGTGAAGATAAGGAAATGTGTCATACCTCAAAATGATCAGAAAACACTGTATTTTCAGAAAAAATAACAATTAAAAAAATGACAAATCCCGACTTAAGACTCATTTTGTGGTGGTGAGTCACAGATGTGAGTAATTACATTTATTTGGAAATAAAGTGCTCTCTGCTTCTCATGATCAAGTAGTCGAGGGATTGATGATGAAAGCCGCGCGAAATTAGACTTTCGAATTTAGCTCGCGAGCGTCCTTCAAAAACCCGGATGTGCGAAGATCGTCTGCCATGACATCACGGAATCACGTTCTTGAATTTGTGATTTTGGCATTCTTTTGTCATTTTTGTCGCCAAATCACCACTCGACGGCAATTTGAAGAGATCGAATGAAAGAAGGTATTCTAAGAGTTGTCCGATGCTAGTTTCGTGGAGTTCCATATTTGAGTAGAAAATTCTGAGCAAACAGATTTCGAGTGTCCAACCTTTATGTTTTCTTATATATATATTATTGAGTGACGTCATTTGCGATAAACCCAAGCGCCTGTGATACATACATACAAAGGAACAACATTGTTGAAAACAATGGTAATTTTCCCAATACAATAGAGTCCAAAAACAGGGATATGAAGGGCTGACTTTCTGAATTGAGAGGTTCAATTCTCTCAGATTATTGATGAAGGACTGCTTTTCACTTTGTCGAAAGGTAAAATAGACGGTAAGGCCGTGGTTTCAGTCTTTTTCTCTCACCTGTAACAGAACAGAGACGTATTTTTAGTAAATTATAAAAGAAAACAAAACTATTTTTATGAGGCAGAACAAACTTGACATTTCATCTTCATGTACCCAAGCCTTACTGAAGATCTGAATTAAAATATGTGAAACAGTCTAAAAGTGATTTATGAGTCATTTCATGACACCTAAAATGTGTTTTTGATCTCAACAAACAAAATTCATTCTAGGTGTCAATATTTATTCCAATGTAATGTTACGAATTTACTGAATAGCCCATTGATGTTAATTCGGTAACTAATCTGGCAGTCCTGGGAGTGAGGTCCGCTATAAAATAAGGAAACTCATTCATTGAGATAATTTTATTGGACATAGCATAGTTTTGAGAAGTAACTTCTGTGAAAAAGTCACCTTTGACTTCTGAGCGGTACGTCCCATACACCTCTTGAGTCTTATATTGAGAGCACTCCCACCCAGGACAATACAGTATGTGTTGCTAGCCTACCATCTCGGTCCAGGGTGAGTTTCTCAAAAGAAACGCTTAGTTTCACTGAATAAACCCGTTATTCAGTGGTGTAACTGGGGGAGATAACGCATAGAGCACCCACGGAGCGTGAAGCTTCGGCATCCACACACTTTTTGTCACTTGGATGACTTTTTGATCGCAATTCTTCACGCCTGTAGTAACCTTAGGTCTTTTGAGATTTGAACCCGGGAAAATAGCTATAAAAAGGCGTAGTAGCGCGACGACGTACTTTGATAACAATTCCGTCTTTTTACTAGCTGTTTACATGCACACAGCGACGCATGCACAATTCAGTCACCACTAGTACAGCAGCGACACCGCGAGGAGAATTCGTCCAATAGCCCCATTATTAGCATTCTCTGACCTAGAGCATGTGAGAAGCACATGTTTGCATAAATTATAAAATGTGCATGTACGAACGTGTTGTAATCATAAAATGACTTGGGAATGCTCGGTTTTGACATTTATTGTTTCCTTGAAACAGAGCACGAAAGCGCAGTTTGTTACTGGTTATAAATTAGTATTGTAAACTGATTTTGTCAATACCGTTGGTATTCAATTTAGTAAAATTGTCGAAATTGATTATAGAATTCTCCGCGGAGGTGAGATGCTCGTTATCACAGGCGGCGCAGCACTGAAAAAAGGGGGGGGGGAGGGAGCTAAAGCCCCTCTAGCTCCCTTGTGGTGCGCCGCCTATAGACCATGGGCGGCGCAGTACTGAAAAAAGTGGGGGCCATAGCCTCCTATGGTGCGCCGCCCATGGTTATCGGAACAGACGATTCATTTGAACAATAGACCAAGTGTGCTGTTCTGAAAACCCTTTACGTTGTAGTCCATTCATGAGCCGCGACATTAACCAGGGTCTAATCAACTGGCCAGTGATCTCTCATTTTTTAAAATGTTAAGGAATGGTAGTTTTTTTACCATAAATGAGGATGTTTTGACGGTTGCTCGCAAAGAACTGGACTCAAATTCGCATATAATGTGATCCAGAAAGAGAACATGCTCAAGTTACCTCATGCCAAACTTTCAAATCAGGCGCACTTAAATGAGTGATTGCACCTCATTACAGACTCGGACGGAAATACTTAGTCGGAGAATGACTCGACAAAATTTTTATCTTGTTGCATTTTTTGCGTGTTCCTTAGAAGCTGCTTACCTCGCGGGAAATGATAACAGTCCCTATTCCTAATGTTCGCTACTCCAAAGGTTCGCTGTTCCGAAGGTTGACTACTTCGAAAATATCTTAATGTTTGCACCCAGGTGTAATTTTTAAGCTTTTACCTGCAAAAATAAATGACACTTGGGTTATTAGATGTACCTATAACGGAAACAACGCCGGCATATTAAAACAATTGTTTGGAGTTCATGCTCATGCGAAATCGCCCTCATGCCTCAATACGGAAAAATGAGTACGTACTTGCAATTTTAAAATAATACATGTATGATTAGGAATATTAATGAAATGTCAACCACTATACATTGCCAATGAATAACATAAATCCTCCCATAGATGTCTCCACGATCCTGTCATGTTTAAGTTAAAAGCAAATTCAAAATTATATGTAACTATATAACTTAGTAATCATTGTACATGTAGCTATTACTATCAGTAGCTGCAACAATTTTGTTGTTGTTGGCCATCTATATCCTATCTATAACGGAAAGGCTAGGTTTGCACCTTTTCCGCGGAGGGTTGAACCTACCGAACCCCCCCCCCAGGCTACGGATCTGACTCTGCATCAGCAAGGCTGATGTAAGTGCTACAGATGGACCACTCCTCTAGACTTGCAGTCATGCAACACTGTCTAGTCATCTTTTTGAAAAATAGGAATCAACGGAGTGTGAACCGTTGGAATAGCCAAACCACACTGTTTTGAGTTGACCTCTTGTAGTTCGTGGAAATCCCCATAACTGGGCAGAGTCTACCCTATAATCGTGAAAGAGTCCGAAATATCATCATCCCTGTACTTACACTGACTCACAAAGCGAGTGTTCGACTAAGTTGCATGTCAAAATACATTGATAAACACCAGGGCGTCTTCATTCATAAGCCACGGAAGACCTCGTACTTGTTGGCTAAATTATTTAGACTTATAGCCTTGACGCCCTTCTTAAAGGTCTGACCCTCTGTACTTGCATTGACTCTGTAGGTTCTTTTAACAATATCAAGCGCGATGGAGATCCGAGTGACTAAACCTCATCAAACTGGATGGTTGTCTTGCCAGGTGAATCACCAACGTGCTCAGAAGCCAATCCGTGACTGAATGGTGTAGACGAGTCGGTTAGTAACTCCCGACACACCTCAGAGTGGTGCTACATCTACGTCTATCCTGCGGCTCAACTGAGTCCCACTCATATATTCAAACCCATGCAGACGATATTGTTTTCAATCCGTCCACTATTTATAGTGACACATGTAGTTACTCTGCCCAGAGATCAGTTGACATAAAAATTAGTGGCAGCAAATTAAAAGTAGTTATGCCCACCTGGAAGCTAAACTGGTAAACTCGATATTTAATGCTGAATAGTACTCATCTCAGTTCATTTGTAGATAATTAAGGCGAGTTATTCATGTGCCATTCTACACCATCTCCTTTCCTCGACACCAAATATTACAGACAACGATCTCAAAAGCCAAAACTGCGCTGGTGAGATGTCTCGCGATTAATGGTAAATGTTGAGGAATATCTCCCGGGTAACGACGTTGAACTAACTTAATCAGCTACAACGTCTACCATGTTTGTGTCTCCCCTCCGATTTCCAGGGATGCCTACTCCAGCTCCAGAAATGTTAATCGGTCTACCACCCCTGTGCATACACCGTTATGCCGATGATATTCGCATCTCCGACTCTGCTGCACACAGAAATCACAGAAAGGTGTGCAATAACGTATAATGGTCAAAACTGGGCAACCATTACACATGCCCAGTGTCGTCCAATAGCGGAGTTGCAGCCGAATCGATTTAACGATTGCGCATGTCCGGAAATTAGGGTGCGCAAAGGCTATTGGTATTGATTAGGGAAAACGGAATGGCCGATTGGTTTGCACGACGTGTGATTTGTGTGCATTAAACTACGCTGCTGCATGTAATTCTGCCGCTATTCGCCCTAATAAGCGCCCATGCCCCAACAGGTGCCCCAACGCGTTTTCAGACTTCGCTAAAGTAAGCGCCCAGCCCATGAACTACATGCGGAAAATGCCCTTACCTACGGTCTCCAATTTATCAATTGAAAGATACGAGTCCTGAATTTGTAGACCACGAGCCTCACCGTTATGTCCGTGTACACTTACTTACGCCGCGATTCAAAAAGAACGCAGAAGTTTTGCTGCTCTTGCAAGGGATGTGCCCCACTACGCGAGTCTGGACTTTGAAGAGGCGCAGCGTACTTGTCAGCGGGATTGCACTGTTTCTTTCCGCGCGCTGCATAATATACCGGCTGTCATCGAAGACATTTAGTCGAGAACTATCTATTCATGAAACGGGTAACATAACATCGGCAAATAAATATTGGTACTAAGTTCCGAAAGTTTCTATTACCGTAAAAATCTTTTGCATTATTTTTAAGAGAAATTATTTAACTAATCATAATTGGTGTTTTTAAGGTCAAAATGACCCACTGATAGTGAATACATTCGCACCCTTACACCCCAAATCTTCCGGAAAATAGCTGTTACACTACGGTCACGCATCCACTCACCCGGCGACTCAATGAGTGACATATCGGTCTTACCGAAAAAATTCTCGAACGTTTTTTAGCAGATGAGGCCAGCAAGTGCTAAGCTAAATATTAAAACACGCTCTGCTTGACTGCTTGAGTTAATTTCTTTGGGTACAATGCACACCTAGATCATTACATCGCATTTACTCTGGCAAAGAAACTCTTGATGACAAGCACACGCACGCTTACTCTCACACACACACGCTTACAAACTTCAAAACAAACGTCACGTGACAACAACATGTGTGTTCCTCCAAAGATTTTTCTCGTCACAGTTGCGGGCTACAATCTAGCGCAGATTTGGACTTAATCTGCAGTTAATCCAGACTCCACAAGAACTTAAAAATCTTAGAGACGCTATTTGGAAAACTTGAGGAGGACTTCAGGTAATTTGTTGAGTCGAAGCTGTATTCTTATTCAAGAATTCAAGCCCTATCGACGATTGCGAGACCGGCAGCTACGCATTGGTCGTCAAGATTTCGCCCTGGGACTTCAACACAATTTTATGAAAAATGATCGTAATTTAACAACGACTTTTGATAGCAATGCACCACAATTTTGCAGAAAGTAAATAACAATATTCTGCACGCTTTATCTTAGCGCGTTAATGCATATAGTGTGCGTACGTTAAGTGAGTTGACCCAGAACAGGTGATTGTGCAGAGGCATTCATATATCCTCAAAATTGCTCATGTTGGCTTGGTTCTGGTCAAGCGAAAACAAGTTTTCACTACTAACCGCCGTGGATTATTTGTTACTGTTTCTTTGAAGGGAGATAGTGTTGGGCAGTTTCCAATACGTTTTCTTGCCGCCCTCAAAATGAGCGCTGCATACTTTATGCTACGAAGTCGGAAAGAATTCACGAAGTCGGCCTTTGCTACCAGCTCTACCGATGTCTCTGACCCATGTTTAAAGCAGTTCTTGATCCTTGGGAAACAGATAGTAACTAAATTTTTTATCTCGAGAACTGGTATTATAGCATGCCAGGCACACAACACCTATAACCTCTCTGTGGCCGGTTCGCCCCCACGCTTGCCGACGTACTTGTTTACCGGCTTAACCAGAATGCAACATTCTGACCCATTTCCAATATGGCGGCGTTGCAACTCCGCTATTGACAGCTTCAAGCACGTTGTTCACGGCGATTGCTGAGGGACGTCCTACTGTACTGAACATATACAAGTTGTGTATTATTGCTTGCATTAATGAGCTTGGTTCACGCCCACTTGAACTACACTAACGGCTTCAGTAAAATTGTCTCTCTTCCACTTTTCATTTTGAGGATAAATTTTGGTCAGTGATAACGCCAATTTTAGCACTGCTCGTATGGACTGCTCGTATGGTAAGACGTAGAACTTCAATGTAAACAAAACGACGATTTCCAGCAGCGGACAGTCCGGCTTCTTTAAGGGCATGCGAGCATGTATATTATTAGGTGCGGAGAATTTGAAAACTGTAATGAGACGAAAGGGTTTTTGTTTCGTCTGTATTTCTGAAAAAAGAGAATCTGATTATTTTTTCTGGAAGTTTTTGCAGCATTCCGTGTTAATAACTGTCACGTTAACATCCCTGAGAAGTAGATTCGCCACGATTTGTTTAACATATTTTTACGAGTTTTGGAGATGAGTGACTGCAACAAGTTTATGCCTTATTTTTCTGCGGAGGTCTTCACGCATTTCCCTTCTACCGCATTTGAAAGGTCTGAAATCAGCTTGCTAGATCACGGTCTTGCTGTTCCTTTAAATAATTAATTTTGAAATTTATGGACATTTTCTTGTATCACTTAGAAATTAAATTTTGGTGTAGTAAAGATAGCGTCATTTTTTCAAATACCCATCCACAAGCAATCGACCGACATGTATCGCAAGCTCCGCCCCTTGCGAAAAGTCAACAAACAAACAAACATTAAGTTTTATCCGACAACGTGTTGTTTGTCGGGTAAAATGGCGGCTTGGAAACACGGGTGCGTCAAGAATGTTGCGTTCTGATTGGCCAGTTAAACCGTCACTCGAAATTCTGACTGTAGGTCAATTACTGACTGGCACTGAGACAAGCAGGCTACGCAATTCCTTCCTACGGTGCAGTGGTTGTCTTCATCTTTTTAAAGAGTGCTGGCTATTTTCCTATTATCATATTTTCTTGACTGGCGAAGTCGTTATCTCCCGTTATCTAGAGCCCGAGTGGATTTTGGAGAATTATCACCCTCGGGACTAACGCCCCTCGGGCGATAATTCTCCAAAATCCACTCGGGCTCTAGATAAGGGGGATAACGGCTGAGAACATGTAATAATCTCTTTATACCACATCCTAAACGAGAAACATTGCAATAAATCGATTTAACTTTTCTGACTCTCCACGGCTTTGTAACAACTTTCTATGTCAGAGGCCAGGGTCGGAGGTCGTGACCTTTTAAGAAAAGCCCGGCTATTTTTGTCAAATAATGCTTTTACTCAAAACCAATTGAAAACTTAAATATTATAGAAATAAATTGAATGAATAAATTAAGGCTTACCAACTATTATAGCTTAAAACACGTTTTTTTCACGCTAAGCTTTGACCAGGAAATTATCGTCTGCTAAAGTAGGTTACCAGATCCTGACCACACGATACCCGCATTCAAACTAGAGATCAGTGATTTACAAGTAAGAGGACATGAGAGAAAAAATTCACCGAATTAAGATATCATTTTTATGGAAATTATGTGTCTTATTTTTCGTAGCGTATAAGTACAGTACAATGCGGTTTGTTGAACATGGGATTATTGCGCGTGCTCATTTAAGTATTCTATTTTCAATCTTGATGACGTCAGTCGCTGCGTGGTGTAGTGGTAAAGTCGGCGACCAGCAATTTCAGGGTCCCGGGTTCGACCCCGTCCTCGTTTTCCCGCCAAATCGTTATTTCACTAGTGAGATAACTTTATGGGTTATTACACGGTTGTATCTGCCATTTGACGCTAATATTGTTTTATAAATGTATTTATTTTGAGGAAACCAGACTTATCAAATGTTAAGAACAAATGCACACTGTTCTCGTTTCAGCTGTGCAAAAGACCTGGATGTTTCACATTCAAATGAACATTCCTGAGTTCCTCAGGAGACAGTTTTCCGGATTATTACAATTAAGTCTTCTCTCGACTTAGAAGGGTATCATGTGAAACAATTATTTAGAAGAAGGCTTCAAACAGTTTATTAGTTTTCATTATTACTCTTATAAATACGATGTTTTAGCTACATGTATTTGTTGCGCTATTCTAGACAAATAATAGTGTTATAGTCCTAACGGACTGGTCACATTTATTAGAATCATGTATGATTTCAGTACATGTGCATAATTTCAATCAAGAACTAATCAAATGCACCACCTGGGTAAACCTGTTACGCAGTGGTCCTCGCGGTCATGTAAAGTTACTAATCGACTGATCACAGATGAAATCTCTCGCCGTTGTACGTTGGCTCCATGATTCAGGTCACTGGCCTGCTTCTGGTTCTTTGTATTTTTGCTAGCTGCCGTGTCATCCCAGCGGCCCGGCGTGTGTCTGTTGTTCACTACGATGTCTACTCGCGTTACCAGCAGTGGTTTAAATTTGAATTTAGGGTCCTAACAAAGTCTATATGAAAAAAAGAAAATTCGGCCATGGCGTTTTTATTTGTTTGGTTAATATGCAGATCGATTGCGTATCCTTGTGTTAGCCCGAGGTTCGCGTTAATGATTCTACTCGAATTTCTTGCACAGGAGAACTATAATCTTGACTGGCAGACGAGCTGCATCTGACTTGGTCACATCTACCACACACTTTTTATTTGAAAGTACTCCCATAAAATCGCTCTCATCGTAAACTCTATTTCCATTACAAAGAAGGACAGAAAAGTCACCGACTTCATCGGATTTGGTCAATCCTATAAATTGCACGAATTCCCTGAGATTGCATTTGTCGGCTCATTCAGCAACTACAAGTTCGAACTAGCAGTTGTGTTGAGAATTTAACATTAGCAGCTAAACGGGGGCGAAATGTAACCTTATCAACTGTTTTGATTTCTTTCAGCATGTCCAGCTGTTGTTAAACTACCTGTGCAGCCGTCACGTGAACAACAACGATGAGGGAGTCTGTTGCAGCCAAGAGAGTAGGCGATAGAAAACTGAAAAACTACCTGTGTTTACAACGAAGGTTCTGGTTTAGACTTTGCCCTGTCAACGAACATTCAACCATTTTCATGGCCTGCTCGAGGAAGCGTAATTGTGCAAAATGTTGTTATGTAAAGGAATTGCGGGTTATTCTGCAAAATGTGCGGTTTGGTACAAACATATTTCTGTTGAGTTAGAACACGTCAGTGGTGCGCGTTTCATACCCAGGGTTTGTTGATAATCCGCAGCCAGCCTCTTCGATCAAGGCGGTCCTGAATATCACTTGCCGGATAGTAAGATTCCATACATGTACAAGGATCCTTCTCAAACGCAGGGCATGTCATATGATTACGATATTCTGTCTTTTGTTTAGGCGTTAAATGAGAATGCCGCCCGATTTATTTAGTTTTTGTTACCGTCTTCACCAGTCTATATCCACATCACCTCGTATACAATCGAACTCACCTCGCCGAAAGATGTCACGTTAACCTGTGAGTTAGGGGAGTACACGACGTATCGACGTCAGAGGTTCTTAAGCTTAGTGCTTGTCGCTATGGCGTTTCGTATCGTTCCAGCTTGTGCGAACCACGAAGCTGCGAGGAAAGCGGGTATATCGTTTTTTCGATTTCCTCGAAAACCTGAAAGCTTCGTACTAAGTGGTCCCCGGCAGTAAAGAACGAGTCTCCGTGCTTGTATCCGACATTGTTCCGTTTCAATACGAATTATTCTCACCCTAACCAATGTTTATATAAAGCTCATACAAAGCCTGAAAGTGTCAAAGTCTGTCTCAGTAGATACAAGTTGTAATGCCTTAGGAGTGTTCTTGAGTGCAAATGTTTTGCGAAATCAACAATGAATAAATCATATATGTACTACGTTAACGGCTTCAAGTGCAATAAAATTGATTGCCCGGGCGGCTACCCGTGTCAGCTCATGCTAATTCAGTGTTTGATGACATAAATGAATTATAACTCGATTTTACATGCTATGGTCAGGTGTTAGGGGGAATCTTTATTTAGGTACCGTACATTATTCATCTTTTCCCTGTTCGGTTCTGTGGAAGGGAACCTAGTTTCGCGGCCCCCGACGAGCAAGCAGATTTGCAATTTCGCGGCGAATTTTCTAAAATATTCACGTCCACATTATTTCTTTTGGTTCCCTAGTCTAGTCTTTTCGTGATTGAAAGTTTAGGTTTCAGCCACTGCATTCGACTAACTCGGCTGGTATATGTTCGTAATGTCTCCTGTCCGGCCGCGACAGGCCTGTTCGTGTTCCGAGCCACTAGTTTATAACGGCCGTTTTGTGTTTAGACCTGAAAAAAATCGCAAGTCTAAAATTATAACACACTGTATTTCACGGAAGCATAATTACAATTTATCACCGAACAGACTCCAAACTTCCCGCGACCGATCTTGGTAAGTTGGCCTACCGAACTTTGTAGGCTATGGTGATTTCAAAATTTCTATAAATCCGTATCAGCGACATAAAACAACTCATTTGTTTAAAAACTCAATGTATTTGTAAGGGTTTTAAATCGACTTTTGATGATTACACCAGCATAGGCGGATTTAGGGGGGGGGNGGGGGGCAGGGATCCCTCCCTTGGCTGCTGCAAAAAAATAAAACACCAAGAGCGTAGGGAAATGTTGAGTTTATTAATTAACCCCGGTAATTAAAATCATGCGGATGAATCAAGATTTAAACGTGTGCAGTTTAGTGTTTGCGGAGGAAACTCATAATTCTCTCTTTGTCAAACCTTAACTTAAGACGATTTCCAAAGCAATCCCGTCATTATTGCCAACACGAAAAACGGATTTGGTCTTTTGGGCATTTGAAGACTATTTTATATACAACAAATTTGTTCAGAACTGATTGCACAAAATATAAAACGTGCAGTAAACATTACAAAAAGAAGTAGGTTTCGTGTGCAAACGCTGTGGACCATAAATAAGTAAGTCTCATGATATAAGATTAGTAGTTAAATCGTGGTGGTGTAGTGGTAAGACACGCGCGCTCTCTCCGCCAAGTCATGAGTTTGAGTCTGTGGTACTTGCACGTTTTCCTGATTGACACGTTCTCCGTGTTTGTTTTGCCTTTTTTTCTTGAATAATACTTTAGGAATCAAGAAAAATGCTTTATTTTTAGCGGAAAAAAACAGAAAAAAATCCTGGGCTTGCCCCCCTCCCGACCTCCCACCATTCGGTGCTATGCGTATCTACATTCGTGGTTTGCGCAAATGCTTACAGCCGGACAAAATGTTGCCCCCCCTTGTGATATCCTAGATCCGCCACTGACCACTAACCATCTTATAGACTGCACAGCAGACTGTGTTAGAACCTGTGACGTACAAGTATCTCCGTCTGCCTTCTGGTAAAAGAAATGACCTTGCGGGTATCGAGTGGAGTTACTCGATCTAAATTGAGCTTATTGTTTATTCGGCGGCATTCTTCTTTCATGAACCAGTTCGCATTATCAGCTTAGTCGTAGTGTACGTACATGTAGGTTATGGATTGGCTGGCGGCTTGCGACAGACTGACTTAGCCTATAATGCGCATTGCAGGTCGCACAGTGGAGCTGATGGCGTTAAAGGAGAATGCCACCCGATTTAATTAGTTTTTTTTTGCCGTCTTAATCGGTCTATATCCACATCGCCTCTCATACGGTCGACCTTACCTTGCCAAGAGGTGTCGCGTTAACCTGTGAGGAAGATGACAAACGACGCTAGCGACGTCAGGGTTCATATGCAGAGTGAATGCCGCTATGTTGCGGTTCATCGTTCCCGCTTGTCCGAACTAAGCACCTGCGAGGAAAGCGGGTATATCGTGTTTTTTACTTTCTCGAGAGTCCGAAATTCTTAAGTGTCATGTATTGAATTTCTACCAGATGTTTATAGTTCCGGTAGCACTTAAATGTATGACTGTTAATCACGTGTCACTATGACGTATATTCTTAGCGTGTATAAATAGTTTTCTTGCATGTGTTTTAGTCACTTGGATGTCGTTTGCTTTAATGCTGAATACTTTGATAATATAACTCTTATATCATTCAATTGGTTTTTATACGTCGTATACCGACGACGTTACACTTAGGAAGTGTCTCCTGGTAGTCAATAATGAAATGTACGCTGTAAATAGCAAGTATGAGGCCGTGAAACATCTCCGTGTCTGTAGCCTGCAGACGTCGACAGTGTCTGACGAATGCCGGCTTACCAAATAACTCCATACGTTCCGTTGTCTAAGCTTGTTCACGGCGCCTCTCTAGTATTTCTTCATCACCGTATTCCTGTTCGAATTGATAGCCTGTAAAACTTAACGATCCACCTGCGAAATCGGGACTGATGAGCTCTAGCTCGTCCTAAGTCGGGACTGCGAGTTGCCATGTTGGCGTTTATTACTGAGCGTTCTGTTTCAAAACGAATTATTCTCACCCTAACCAATACCTATATAAAACTGAAAAAAGTCTGTCTCATTAGATGCAATTTTTAATGCCTTTAGAATGTTCGTGAGTGCAAATGGTTTGAGAAGCCAGCAATGAATAAATCACTGCGTTACCGGCTTTAGGTGCTATAAAACTAATTGACGGGACACCGAGGCAATGTGAGCTCAAGCTAATTTAGTGTTTGCTGGCAGAAACTGTTGTGAAACAACTAGATGTCAATCCCACGGCCAGGTGTTAGGGGAATCTTTATTTACATTTACCATTACTCAAATAATGATTGTAAATGTACAACTTCTGCCCTGACGGTGCTGTGGCCAAAGCGGAACCTGAATTCGCGGCCACAGACGAGTAAGTAGATTTGCATTTTCGTGGCTAATTCACCAACATAATCACGTGCACATTACTTTGGCTCACTAGTATAGTATTTTCTTGACTGGAAGTTTAGTTTCCACTGAACTTTGGCTGGATTATGTTCGCGATGTCTGATCAGTTTCAGAGTCACTGGCCTGGATAACGCCGGAGTCAATTCGGCCGGCCGCGACGCGCCTGATCGGACTTCGAGCCACTGGCCAGGATAACAAGCGTTTTGTGTTTAGAACTCAAAAAATCACAAGTCTAAACAACACAGATCTAGGTTTTCCTGTCCGTATCTCACGGAAAATACTTCGAAATTATCTCCGAACACACCCCAAACTCCTGCTACGGACCTTATTGGCCTACCGAACTTTGTAGGCTACGGTGTGTCCAAATACCAATAAATCCGTAAGAACGAAAACACGTTTTTATAAGAACTCGGTGTACTTTTAAGGGTTTTACATCGAAGTTTGATGATTTATTGGTGTTAAACGATGTCTTCAAGCAATAAGCTGACACCAGTAACCCTTGTTGTGAACTGCTGAACAGACCGCGTATGAAACCGATGACGTAATTGGACGATTTCAACACCTCCGTCTGCCGTCAGGGGTCAAGTAACGCAATCGTACGTGTCGTTATGGAGTAGAACTACTCGATCTAAATTGATACAAATTAGGTTGTTTTTTGGGTGGCATTCTCCTTTAACCTCAATGGGTAAATATGCAATTTTGGTAAACTTTAGTTGGTGTTTTCCAAAGGAGAACTGGAGCTAGTCGCGGGAAAATGAAGGTGATGGATGTTGACAAATTTATTATTGTTGAATTAAAATTGTCAAGTGGATGAAAAACAATGAGTCAGCAGGTTGTCTCTCATGTTGGGCTTAAATATTACTTTTGGCTGCATTTTCTCGTAAAAATTGATATGCCGCAATATTAACGCAACAGACGAATTATTAATATGTTTTTTAATCTATAAGCGCATTAAAAATTAGCACCATGCGTTGTCAGATAAACATTACTACAAACACTGGTTGTATGAACAACATTTTAAATTTTTTGTAAAACTGTTTAGTTCAGTAAATTACAACCCTTATCTTTGCACTCCCTGAAGCCACCAAGAGCGTGAAGCAAGAAAACGGGCCAGTAATTAACATGGCGAAAAATCCACAAACAATTCAGGTCACATCGTGTAATTTGTAGGAGCGGATAGAGGGATTAAAATGTAAAACTATTTGCTACCTGAAGGAGGCAGTGTGGCCTAATATGATAGGTGCCCGCTTTCTTTACTCGAGGTCGCGGGTTCGAGTTCTACTCGGTCACACTGCAAAACCCTCAGTCAGGTTTCTATCTCCTCAGCTCGGTTTTAACTATTTATTAATAAAACATAAAAATGGTGGCAGGTGATCGGTGCAATGGGTCCACATGAGCGCTCAGCGCACGTCTGCTACAACGTGTATCGGATCGCCTGCAATTGTCTTTTATTTACTACCTGCCTTCGGAGCCTTTACGCTTCCCATGAATCTGTTACATGGAGGGAGCACCTTCGGAAATGTACAACTTCTGGTTACTGACATGTAACCTTTCCGCCTGGTGCAGAAAATAAAAAAGAAAAAGAGAAAATTAAACATCAACAAATTAAGAAATTTTATTAGCCGCTTAGTTTTGAAAGGATTTGAATTTCCCAGCTCTGATGATGGAAAGACCTTAGCCCGAGATCTTAATCTTTTTAATAAATGTTCAACTCGAGTGCACTATGTTTTTTGCATTAGGAGTTCCCTGTCTTAGTGACCCGTATGCTCAAGCTACATGTACAAGCGCAAGGAAATCCCATTTTCGAGTAAAAACTCGAATTTTGAGTTCAGAATCAAAATTTTAGTATTTTTGTTGGGGTCATCAAGCGCAAATTAGGATTACACAGTTAATCACCTAAAGCCATTAAGTACTCGAACTTAGAAGAATAGACACTCATCTGGAGTTCACACAAAAGTAAATCAGAAATACTAAAAGTAATTTCGAGTAAAAGATTGGACCCCGTACCCAGGCCCTGCAAACATTTGTCTACGTCTGCCAAAATATGTAAGAAATCGCTAGATTTTCAAAGCTAGAGATCCTCTAGTACAGAGCAATGAATCAGGTCATGGAGTAACTAATGATAGTCGGTCAAACATTGTTCCCGACTCGATCGGAACAGGGCAAGATTCAATGTAATTGTTTTTGCACCTCCCAAACAGAACATTTCCTCACTTCTATGAAGTGGCTTTACATAATTGACTTGGGTAAGACGGAAACTTAAGTTTATTTGTTCAAGATTTTTAATTTGTGGAAAAATGACGTATCTCGCATACGTTTCCCGTATAAGCTGCTCTGTCAAGACTGTAATTGGGGAGCGTTTTTTTCACGCTTAGAAGATGTACTGACGCCCGGGCAGACATGACGACAACATATGCCCACAAATGTGTATGTGTTAGCATAAAGTGGCAGCGATCTCGGCCCGGTCTCGCTTGAAACAACAGCCTTGATACCGTCTGTCAGGATTGTATCGAAACTTGGAGATGTTATCCTGGGATGTTCGTCTGTCAGGATAGTAACAAAACTTGATGTCACACTGAGGTGTTCATCTGTCAGCATTGTAGCGAAATTGGAGATGTTACCCTGGGATGTTCGTCTGCCTGGATTGTACCAAAGCTTGGAGATGTTACCCTGGGATGTTCGTCTGCCTGGATTGTACCAAAGCTTGGAGATGTTACCCTGGGATGTTCGTCTGTCTATATTGTACCGAAACCATGGAGATGTTACCCTGGGATGTTCGTCTGTCTATATTGTACCGAAACCATGGAGATGTTACCCTGGGATGCTCGTCTGTCAGGATTGTACCGAAACTTGGAGACGTTACCCTGGGATGTTCGTCTGTCAGAATTGTAGCGAAACTTGGAGACGTTACCCTGGGATGTTCGGCTGTCCGAATTGTACCGAAACTTGGAGATGTTACCCTGGGATGTTCATGGATGTGTGATTGGTTGTTTTTCAAAATAGTGACGTTTAGGACAAATGAATACCTTGATGAATTACTCGAAGTCCAAATATGACAAGTTCTACATGCACCACAACACCAATGAGCTGAAAATGCGTAGTTTCTTTCAACAAAAGATCAAGACTATCCGTTAGTTAGCTTATATTTCAACAAAACATACTTACCGATCGGCCAACATGTACATATTATTCAAAGCTGACGTATAGTAAGTCGAATAAACACAGAAATATCAGGAACTCCAACGGGGTATCGAATCACAGGTCTCTATATTCCCGCTAGTCAGGACCCGAGATCTATGGTGCTTGCGGTCAACTGTTCTGTCGTCCATCCCATGAGTGGCATTTCGTCTTTTTCACAGCAATAAATATAGGCTGATGTTGGTCGATAGCGATCAAAATAAACACAGGAAAACCAGAAACCCCAACCGGGAATCTAATCTTATTCAATAATAAAATGTACCATTTGTGACAATACAGTACCCCAGAAACAATATTAAACAATATAAAAAGTATATTACACAATATTGTTAACTTAGTCGGTGTTAGATTAACCATAGAAATTACCCTACCGCCTACGTATATAAAACGCTGTGAAAACCTTAACATTTACTGCAACACTAAGCTCCTCAGTTAACACAAAACAAGTTGGCGCCACTGAGGTATTGCGAATAGTTACATGTACCAGCCACTAACAGATATCTGCGGAACATAATGATGTTGATTAAAATTATACTGAGCGCTGCTTAGCAAATATGACTTGCTTTTAGATATTTCGTTTCACACGATAGCGATAGGCAATTATTTTTATTTAATTTTGCGACGCCTCACAAAATCGAGTCTTGAAATGATGCAAGAGTCTGTTTTCTCTAGCTACATGTATACCGTAGTTGGACTGGAATTTTTAAGTGTTCGTTTATCCTTGGCTTAAAAAAACGTCCTTCTTATTCTTTTGATTACTTTGAAGTTGATCATTATATATACCCGCCAAAACACAGGGCTTGGATTGACCAATGACAAAAAAGAGCAACATTTTCAATGTGATGTATCGTTCCACAAACAAATAGGCTTGTGTAATAGCAAGATTTTTGTGTTGTAAAATTTAACTGAAATAAACGTTTATGCATGAATGAAGTCTAAATAATGAAAAAACGAGACAAAATTAGGAAGCTGGAAATCAAATAAGAGGAAATAGAAACCAAAAAGAGCAAATCCTCTTCAAATAGGAAAGTTCCAAGCCCTGGGCCCGGTCTCCAATCTCCGTACTCAGACTCATACTCATACTCGAGATTTCATACTCAAAATCGTGCTCACTGGAGTCGTACTCAAAAAAGCGTATCTAATGTCGTATTTCAAGTAGACTCCAAACGTACTCAAATCTGACACTCATACTCGAGTTGCTATGGAACTCTTTATGATGTGAAATGCAAAATCACGCAAAGCCGCGCTGATTCATCGCTCCCTATTGGAATAGACCACCCCAAGAACTAGGCCTACATTATCGTCTGCTGTCGCTACAACTACAACAGTATGTCTATAACGTGGAATTCTGAGTGTTCTGTAACTGTTATTCATTTTTTAGTTTCAATAAATATTCTTATGCCATTTCTTTGATACATTTGGCAATTATTAAGCTTCACTTCTTGAGTTCCTCACCCAGTCCCGAAAACGTCTTTTAAAAGAAATTTGAAACAGCTTATCACATCACATCTCTGTTGCTAATTTAGTCTTGACATAAAACCCATTGCTGTGTAGGCCTACGCTGATGTCAAACTTTGATAC
Organism: Phoronis australis; assembly: GCA_002633005.1. Lineage (NCBI taxonomy): Eukaryota > Metazoa > Phoronida > Phoronidae > Phoronis > Phoronis australis. The sequence goes on along the minus strand of NMRA01000714.1, from coordinate 69,999 downwards.
TGTATCTTTGTATTTTACCGGGATGTATCAAGTGAGTTGACATTTGGCACGTGAGTTAAAAAACAATACTTGTGCAGGCATTCAGAGTTCACCAGTGGCAGTGAACGGGACGAGACGTCTACTTAGAAATCGGCAAACAAAATCTGGAATTCCATTTGGGGATTGAGGAATTATAGATGACTAAGTTATGATGAGAAATGTACCTGACAGGGAAGCGAACTTTTTTTAACTTCCCTCCCCTCCTCGTCTTTTGGAAACCCTACAAAACGTAGGCACACATACCGAAATAAGGGCAGCACAAACTTCTCACACGACTTTTCCCACAACTGCTTTCGACGCTTGTTATGACTCGCCGACAAGGGATTACAATGCGCCTGTTGCCAGGAATTGTAGAGGTAGAATGGCGGCCATAACATACAGTGATACGGCGGGTTAATAAGGTGAAGAATAAGAACATTTAAGATGAAAACTTTCGTCTCTGAACTGAAATTGAAGTGCCGAGATACGGTAAAAGGATTTATTTTTTTAGATTTGCGGTGTTTCTTGGTTCCCTTTCGATATTTTGTTCTCTGGCTCGTACTTATTTTCGAGTACGATTTCAAGCACACTGCCATACCAAACTTGAAATTTGAGCATAGACTCCAAATTTTTACTCAAAATCGTACTCGAAATATAGATGAGATACACTTCAGTTCGAGTACACTCGAAAACTGAGTACGTGCTCGAAATTTCGAGTACAGATTTTTCAAGTATGACATTGAATACACCAAAGCTGAGTCTGTACTCGAGTTGAGTATGAAGTGTGAGTTTGAGCATGATTCGAGTCTGAGTACGGAGATTGGAGACCGGGCCCTGAAAACAATATAGCCTTGAGCAAAATATTGACTCATCAGAACCTGATTAATAATCAGTCAATTTTTCCAGCTCGACTCTACAAGGCCTCATCTTCTTCTCTGGTAGCGACGAGTTATCTTCACTTTTGTTTCTTTTCAGAAGTTTAGAGTTTAGTTTTTCTTTGGTGCACCGTTCTTTTTCGTTTTTAGGGGAAGTAGTCTGTTGTGTTGACGCGCCAAGCTCATCTTCGACCCTTCCACCGGAAATCGAAGTCACCGACTGATTATCGTCCCAACTCGCAAGGGCAGACGTTGTTAAACCAGAAAGAATATGTTCCTGGTCACTTCTAGAATAAGATTCACACGCACTGTCTTGCAATTCGGCATTTGGTTTAACAATTTCTGTTTCACTTTGGTTGGATTGGATACAGCTCTTAAACTCGCCGTAATCCCGATTGCCTCTTTCCTCCTGACTAATGTCATAATCTTCATCGTTACTACGAGATTGTCTTACTCTATCATTTTGATCTCGTTCCATGTAATTGTCTATATCCTGGTCGCTGTTATTATGCGTTTCTGATAGGCGCCATTTTTCCAGAAAACATGGTTTACTTTCAAGCTTTTCATTATCGGTTGTCGGTGGACACGCTCCAATTCTATGTATGTATGCTGGTAAAGCATTGGTGCTTTCCTTCAAGTTACCTGCATCACGATTTTCCAAAAGGGAAGTAGTCTCACAGTCAATATGAATATCCATTGAGGTGTCATAAGTGCTCGAGCTTCGCGTTGAGATGATTTCTTTAGGTTTGTCCTCTATTTTTGATTTGGAAATCTGATTAGCTAAAATGCCTTCAGTTTCCCTCGGAAGACGGCAGAGACTATAACCTGGATCGCTGTTAGCTACACCCGGTTTCGGGCTCTCGTCGTATGCATCACCAAGAACAGTTTCAGATGGCACACTAAGTGGCACCACTTGTTCTGGACTTATGTTAGCTCGGTTTCTGTCTGTCGCCAAAGATTTGCTTGACAATTGTTTACTCTCAGCTTCAGTAACAGAGCCTACGGTAGCCGAATCAGTTTTGCTCGTCACTTCGTTTTCCTTTGTTTTTGAATATTCTATTTTGCCGTCCTTTGCAACTTTTGAAACTTCATTATGAAATTCAAATTCAATGGAAGCACACAGTTTTGCATGGAAACTTGTAGCGAGCTCGATTCGACTGCTATTCTGCGCAGGGTGAATCCCCTTGTCGTTCGAGCATTGGTCTGTCACATGGTCTCCATATTGAGTACCCGGAGATTTGTTTTCACTTCTGTTACTGGTGTTATACTCTTTGTTCTCGTCCAGAACATTGCTAACAATAGGTGTTTTGTTGGCTCCACCGTTTTTGCAGAGACACTGGTGAGTTTTGAGCACACTATTTGCGCGGAAAGCTAGGCAGCAGCGAACGCAATAATGTTGAAGAAGGTCTTGATGCTCCAGCATATGATCGGCCAGCAACATCTGTGTCTTACAGCTCGTTTTGCACGAAAAGCAGACCCATTCTTTAGTTCGCTTACTTTCGTGACCTGCCACGTGATCAGTAAATTCCACCTGTTCACTAAGGGGAAATTGCTTCCCGCAGTAGCGGCACTGGTACACGACTGCAGGAGACATGTCTACTTGACCAGGCTCATCTCGGTTGTTACTTCGACTGTTATCCAGTGCATATGGTGGTGTTGTCCTAGCTACGCAACGGGCGGAAAGAGGTCTCAAGTTACCCGTGCCATCTTCATTGTCATTAATTCCAAAGTGATTCTTTGTTTCAGCTATTGTCTGTATGCGGACATCCGCAGGAGTAGGTCGCGAGCCATGAATATTCCAGAAGTGTTTCTTGAACGAGTAGACGCTTCCATAGAAGGACTGACAATGGTTGCAATGTAAGTACAAGATGTCTGATGGATTCAAGTGTCCAATCAAGCTCGTAGTCGATTGTCTGTCCCTTACTATGTGGTAGGGTTGCGGTGGTGGCGCTTGCTGGTGGGCGACCGGTCGAACAACAGCGTTGGTAAGTAAAGGATTAAGCATATTCTGTTGCGCTGTATTCGTACAATATGGTCTAGCGTTGTAAGTGATTGTCGAGACAAACCTATTAATAGGTGAGCATGCAGGCAATCTGTACGACCTGGCATCAGGTTGAGGAATGGCTTTGCTAAGACGATTGTGTCCTTCGTGTGGGTTAAGTTTTGGCGACTTCTTTGACAAATCAAGAACACCGTCTTCCATTACTACAACGTTATCGTCTTTTTTCTTTAGAGATAAGTCTAAAGGCACTTCTTTCTTCAAATTTAACGGCTCTTCATGTCCGCGATCCATTTCTTGAGGCAGGTAATGTATATTAGCACTTGGGAAACCACCATGTATCTTTGTCATTTCATTCAACGACATGAGTCTAACAATAGGTGGGTCATTTTGCATCCGGATGGGAATCTCTTTCTTGGTGTCCTCGTACTTTTGAAACACTCCGGGCACAGGTGCGACTACTTGTGGACAATTGTGCCACCTTTGAACACGGCCATGTTGTACGCTACTAACCCTAAATCCGGGTTCTCCATAGCAGTGTTGATGTGCAGTTTTGAAGCGGAACTGGAGAGTCGCCGACTTTGATTTCAAATTTGTAGGCCTTGTGTGCACTGTAGGCCTCGAGTAAACGGTATTAAGCGCGGAATGTGTTACTGCTGGAGCAAGATCTTGTTGTTGGAGTTCAGCCGACACGTTTAAAATGCCAGCAGGCTGACTGCGCGGTTTTGTTTCTGGAACGAATGGCAAGGAAATTGCTATAAACACTCTATCATCGACAAGAAACTTTGCAAAATACTGAGTTAATATTAACTGTGCAAGATTTCGTGTTAGCTCAGAAAGTATACAAAGCATGGCGTTTGGTGTGAGTTCCGAGAGCACGTTTTTGCAAGAAAAGCGACATCACGCAATGACACGGTTATCACACGAGTAAAGGGCGAGTGTTTTGCTATTAAACTAGATACATTACTAGCAAAAAACTACCACTGATGTGATTGGCCAGGAAGGCGGTAATGTGGAAATTAGCTTGCACTCGCGTGGAAATGTCTTCCCTTTTGAATCGGAAACACTAAACCCAATCCAAAGAATTACCACCGAAACCTCCCCGACCAATCACTTCAGTGGCCGACATTTTGCTATGGCACGATAGTAATCCCTTGGGCACACTCGCTATTCAGTCGCGTGATTTTGCATAGTCTTGGGAGATCTCGCTTTTTTTCGCGCGAATCCAGGTCTACGGAACTCTCTCTGGGCCACCGGAACACTCTCTGGGCCTCGGAACACAAGTCTGTACATGTATCTTGGTGGAGTGCACACTACACCAACTTCCCTATTGTATGATTTGAGGACTTGTTACAGCCCGTCCTAAGACAGGCATGTTAAATAGGGGTAATGTCTCGGGAATCTGTTTCGTGAAATTGACTTAGGGCTAACACAAAAAATTGCTTAAGAAGGGCCACTACTCAAGACTCGATGTCATTCAAAAAGAGGATGACTCATACACACACTGAGGAAACACTCAAAGTCATGATAGGTAAGCATCATCCTGATAGTGTAAACCTGTCGAGTCAATGTTCTGAAGTGAAGGACTCTGAGCAGTGTAAACCACTAGCTTACGCTGATGTTGAAAACAGTCACACCACATCTCGTTGAGTTGGCTCTAAAGTCATTTAAAAAACGGAAGCCCCCAAGAACTAAACATGATATATCCAAAAATACTGCAAGAGGCTGCGATACCATTATTTCATGTACTTACAGAGACCTACAAAGCCTGTCTTGGACTAGGTTGTATGCCCAAGACTTGGACTGAAGCTAGCGTAGTCTTCATTCTTAAACCAAGGAAGAACTCGTACCTTTTGGCTGAATCACATAGTTATGTAACCTTAACACCCTTCCTTCTCAAAGGACTGGAAAGGTTCATTGTGTGGCATCTTCATAAAAAAAGATATGCAGACCAAACTTCAGAACAACCAGTATGAGTACAGACCAGGCTTCTCAACGGAGATCGCTCTACGTCATCTGGTTGCTAGACTGGAAGGGGCGGATTTTAGTAAACAATTTGCCCTGTACGCCTTCATTGACCTTGTTGGTGCTTTCAGCAATATTAAGCACGACGCGATCTGAGTTGCACTAAACCCCTTTAAAACGAATAGGTGTCTTACCAGGTGGATCATTAACATGTTCAGAAGTCAATCTGTGACTGCTTGTCTAGAGAATGTAAGTTTGGCGGTTGGCATCACCAGGGGAACACCTCAGAGCAGCGCTGCCTCCCCACCCTCTTCAACATGGTTATGGATGGTCTATTTCGACAATTATCGGCTGACATGGGTCCGAGCTTGTATGTTCAAGCCTATACAGATGATATTATTCTCAGTGCATCGATCCTGACACATGCGTTGTCTCGCTCAAGGAGTACTGAATACAACAGCCACGTGGGCCAAGTCAGTTGGCTTAGAAATTAATTGGTGTCATTTTACACCATCGTCTTTTCTGGACCCCGCTTATTACAGAAAAAAATATCGAAAGCCAAAACTGGACTGTTGAAATGCAGTCGTGCGGTGGGTATAGCTTGCGGAATGTCTCCCAAGCATATGTTTTGGATTTATACTGCTGTTACCTGACCTAAAATGTCTTATGCTGCCTCAGCATGGGTAGCAGCCTTAAAACAGATTAGAATGACCAACAAACTTAATCAGCTGCAAAATCTAGCTTGTTTATGCATTACCTCTGCTTTCCAGGAACGCCTTCTGCTGCCCTAGAAAGAGGCTAATCGGTCTATCACCACTGTACATATACCTTGAGGGTGAAGCTCCATGTGTTGCACTTCGTCTCAGATATAATGGTCAGTGGGTGAAAACTCACATCTCTGATTCCGTTTTACACAGAAGCCACAGGAACCTGTGCATTAAGCTAATGGCCAAAACTGGGCAACTATGGAACATGCCTAGTGATGTCCAGATCACAGCTTTAAATCATACAAACAATTACTTCACGGAAATTGATGATAGATGGCCTATCGCAGAACGCACGAATTTGGTGGTTTGTCATGCGGATGATTCTAAACTGGAAAATGGCCAGACAGGTGGTGGAATCTATTTTCCAAACCTTCCTGTTGTAGATGCAGAAAACTGGATATCGCTTGCCACGGTGTTCCAGGCTGAGATCACTAGAATTAACAGAGCAGCTCAAATGGCAAGACAATGTAACACCGAGCTGAGAAATCGACCAATTACTATCTTTTCAGATAGCCAAGCAGCAATAAAAACTCTAAGGAAGCCAAGGGTCAACTCTCGTTGTGTTAATGCTTGCATTAAAGAGCTTAACAACCTTGCAATTGAACCGTCAATATACGCTGGGTCAGGGCCCATGTGGGAAATGAAAGCAATGAGAATGCAGACAGATTCGCAAAGATAGAAGCTAGCGTTCTGCATTGTGTACCTGAACCTGCTATTCCGGTATCCTGCGAATGCTGCAGGATGAGTATACACAACAGGGTACATACACTGTCGGCAGCCCAGTGGGCATCACTGCAGAGAGACCAAGAATTTTCCCAATGTGATCAAACCAAAAGATTCAAAAAACGTTCTGAGTCTTGATATATTGGGCTTAAAGCCTAACTTCAACGGAATTTTGTTATTTTTGATGTATTGGTAGAACGAGATAGTCCTAGCAAGGCCTCAGTAAAATAAGAAAACGCAAGTTCAATGATGAAAATGTAAGCCCGTCAAATTAAAACTGAAGCGGCGTTTTCGTGTCATGTTGCGTCACTGCGAGATCCCAGCACAAACAACAAAAGGTCGATAACAGTTGTATTGAACAGGGGTCTGAATAGAACACCATTGTGTGCGAGTGTTATTCTCATCTGTTTTGAATTAAAAGGTTATTCTCACGGTGACGTATACAAAAGGAAGTCTAAACGCCTTACAATTCATTACATTTGGCAATTTATAACACTGGTGGGCTCAAAGCGATGCTCTTAACATACTGTAGTAACCAAATTCACTGTTGATACCGTTAAGATAGGCTTGAAGACAAGTCATTCAGATTTTGACGTGCCACTGTAACCTAGCCCGTCACAGACACATAACTGGGTATATGGGGAGCCCAGTGTGTCTCGAGTGTGGTACTGACGTCGAAACCCCTAAACACCTGGTAGAGTCTTACCCAGCTTTTTATAGGCTAAGGAGCAATCTATTGGACGGCACTGTTACATGTACATGCCGACAATAGTGCATGGGAACAAATGGAAACGTCTGTCAGTTTTCTTAAAGGCAAAGGCAAGTTACCTTTTTGTGTCCTTTTAAGCAAAAATAAGGTTCGTTGATTATCCCTGGCATATTTTTCACGTAATTCTAGGTTTTCATATTTTAATTAATTACTCGTCTTCTACTCCGGAAGTGACGTTTTGGGAGGCAAGAATTTCGCGCCAATTTGGTTCTGCATTGAATTTACTGTGAGGAAATGTACTACTTTTGTTTTCGTGCTGTTTTTGTAAAATTGTGGTCATCACTTTCCATTGACGAGTATTCTACCACAAGCTAGGTTTTTAGAGAACTTAATTACGTTGGATTTAGGGATTATTTAGTTTGTAGTTACCTGAAAATGGCTGGAGTCGGTGACCCATATCACAGTGACGGTAGTGACGTGAGTAACGGAGACACTGTTCAGTGGTGACGAGAAATTTTTTCACGGGTAGTCAGTGGGGGGTATATGTTTGAGTCCGAGTATAATGAGGCAGAGTACGCACAGGCACAACTGTCGTACATGCCCGAGTGTCCCGCGACACAATCCCACTGGATGGTGACCTGAGAACCCAAACTACTTACATCCCGCCGCGTGACGCCCTCGCCAGCCACATGGCCCTTTCTAAATAGTTCCAATACTTTAGACAAGTCCACAATTAACTTATCAAAGTTTGGCTCACCGATCTGTTCATTACACGACGAAATGTCCTCTTCACTGGGTGTCAAACTGGGCCTCTATTCACTCCCGTTACTCAACATCGCTGCAGGGCTGCTTACAGGCTCTGGGCAAGAGACAACTGTACAGGGTGAATCACTGCTAGTTCCCGGAAATGTAGGCTCTGGGGTACATTCGGAGACACGGGTGACAGTAGATGAAGTGCCTCCAGTCACTGTAGTGGCCACAGCTCGCGAGGCTTCTCGCTTCAAAAACGCACTTCTCGGGGGTGGCGACGGGCACTGCCAGGAATCAACAGCGATGGCATGGCACCCTTCTTCAGGCGTTGTTTTGCAGTGACCTTCATCAATTCAGCGTACATATCTCTCTCGTAATCTGACGGCAGAAAATGCTTGCTACACACTCGATAACCCTCCACTGTTTTGAGCGTTGCGTGGACGGGTAACGCTGCGTTCTTTACACGAACAAGCCAAGTACGGCGAAGTGTGTCATCCTTCAGAAAGCGATACAAAGTTACTCCCAAAGCGCGCATGAGACGATAATGAGTACATCCCGGTACGCAGCAAAGAAAATCAAACGATGACTGAACTTATCACAACCGAGGTAGAACAATGACTAACTCGACAGCTCTTTGTCAGACTATATAAAAAAGACACTGTCGCGAAATTCTTGCCTCCCAAGACGTCACTTCCGGAGTAGAGGACGAGTAATGAATTAAATTACGAAAAGTCGTAATCAAGTGAAAAATATGTCTGGGATAATCAACGAAACTTATTTTTGCTAAAAATGACACTAAAAAAAGTTGCCTTCGCCTTTAAAGGAGACGACAAACTTGAAAACGTCCTTCACGAAGAACCATAACGGGACTCTCCTGCTTTTAGCTCAGATGATTGGTGCAATGTTCCTAACCATGAAACCTGCGCACGTCTGATGCACAGCAAATGACATCAGGCCACCTGCAATGTTTTATTTAACGCAAAATTTGGTTTTACGCCCCCACTCCACAATTGCTGAAAGATCCAATCAAGTAATCATGAGCGTATCACAGTCAAAAAATGATCGAGAGAAGCTATCTCAGTATCTAGTACCCATGCGTGTATTGTCGGAGATGTTGGATTTTAGTATGGCTGATCCAGCGCACGCCGGAGAGTGGGTCAAGTGCGTGGGAATAACACAAGAGAACTCCACTGAACCAATGACAATCGATACTTTCTTGCAAAACTAAAATACATTTCTCATTAACTGAAAACGCCCTTTTAGCTTTGCTTACCAGTAAGGAATCCGTAAGATGTGTTCGTGTTGCGCGTTGACGGCATATCTCCTTTCTGCGCCTTCAACCTGAGTGTCAAACTCTTTAGAGGACTCATAGATGCTACCGTAGACGTGGAGAGCCCGTAAGTACTTTCCGAGTATTTGTAGAGTTCATCTTTTTCGCAAATTTTGGCTTCAGAGCCCAGAGATGGCGTCATGTCGACCACTCGATCTATTAGTGTCTGTACTTTGACAGGCGTGCTTATACTCGGGTGTTCCTTCCTCGCCTGAGAAGATCCCCCGTAAAGGTCTTTACCAGACCTCATTTTGGAGTAACCATTACAATCGTTGTCTTTTTCCGACGGGGCCTGGTTGTTTGCAAAGGTGGGTATCTTAAGTTTCTCCCTGATCACCTCCGACTCCAGCACACTGTCTATATAGTCTTTTATTCTCATGCCAGTTGTCGCTGTAGTTTTATCGCCATCCCCTGCATGAGACAATGATTCATTGTCTTTTGACGGACAGTCTTGCTTTCCTTCCATGTTGTACATGCAGACTGTAAGATCAATAGACAATCCAAATTAAAACAAATATATTTTAACACAAAGAAGAACACAGCGCATGTGAGCTTCAGAAAACTCGCGTGGCATTAATCTTTCAATTGCCCCCCCCGAGTAATTTCACACTTTGCCTCTGCAAATACTGGTCACGATATAATTTTCAGTCCAAGATTATTTTGAATAACTCATTGTGTCGTCGTAATCGAGGCTATACTGAGCCTTGTTTCTGTAATCACCAAGTGGCAAGACCAGTTAGTCTTCGAGTCGGCTCACCTAACAAGCCGTGGAAATCGAGAACACGTAGCGAGTCCGCGAGTAAGGGAAACAGAAGAAACGAAGCTCAGCTTTCGAAAGCATAAATGATCACTTAACATTGCCCCAAATTACAAAATAGTGTTGTGTTTTTTTGTCTGAAAGTACCGCACTTGGTACATACAAAGAAAATCTTGTGCCGATATACTGTAGTAAATGAAAATTGAAACTCCAATACACAAAGGATTGTGGAATTGCGTTCACCAAGAGAAGCACCGCCAATAGACGTAGTATTATTTTTATTTTTATCAACGTGTGTTATCGCACTCGACAAAAATTGTGCCCCAGGGCACAGTAGCCTTTGTGTCGGGTGGGGAAATTGTAAGAAAACCCAAAACAAATCTGAAGCAAGTTAAGCGCGAAAAACAACTGGGATATGATTGGTGATGAGAATGAGGGAGATAGCCACGCCTGTTCCCAGACACGTTTCCGGGAGCGTTCATTTTGGATAATGAAGACGTGTTTTGCTTGCTAATCGAATTCTGCATCCACGTATCCGATCCCTCTGCCACTTCCACCTCATCTAAGGGGTGGGTTCCTCGTAAATTTGGTTTCGGAAATGACTTCATTTAGGGGTGCACGCAGGCCTTGAGCACACAGTCATGCAATACCATCAAAGGTAGAGGCTTTGTTGGGGTGCCATTACCATGTAATAGAGTAAATTGTCGCACTCGGGCGACAATTTGTATCGATTTTGTCGCATCAACTCCAACCTTTGGTCATTTGAAGGTTTTGACATTTTCACTGGGTAGGCCTTTACTACTACATGTAAGTGTTTTTAAGCCACGAAAATCACAAACAATCTAACCTAAAAACAGTTTACATATTACAGGCCTACACTAAAGGTTTGGTTCAGTTGTGATTGCATACTCGTTTTATTCAAAATGTTTGTCCAAATGTTTCGCGTACACACTGATGCGCGGAATTTTCGCTTGTAGACACATGGGATGTTCTTTGTAATTGCGCATGTCTTGCGTTGGATATAGGCATACGCGTTGTTGCCGGAAAACGCACAATCCTATCTGTGCAAATCGTTTTAATGCGCTACTTTGTTAGACTAACTTTCCAAGAATATAATTCATTTTGCACGTTGCTTTAGACACGCCTTTTGAGTTGTTCAAGGTAACGACAGCTGTAGCTAGTGCGATGGTAATTTTATCAGCTAACATTTTAGTTCAGCGTCTGTAGCGAACGTTAATTGAATTTTCATGTTACGTGTCTGAAAAGGATGAGTGTATTAAGTGAATCAGAGGAAAATGGCGTCATGACGCTTTTAATCCCAGCCCTACGTATTATCGGCCCTTCGTGCCTGAGAGGATTTCAATCTAGACTTTTAGCCCTTCGTACCAAACATATGACCCTTCAGGCCATCGAACGGACCCTCAAATAACATTTTATGAGCGCTAAATGGTACATTGCGATCTCGAAGAAGTACAGTATTTATGAAAACGTTCAAGCTTAGCTTATTCAATATCGCGTCGGCGCACTTATCGGAGCAGGCTCTGCAATCAAGACTGAGGAGGAAGTCTTCAGTGTATAGACCAGCCTCCCGTTCAGTAACGCTAGGACCTTGCTAAAAAGCAAGACTTCGCGAGATTACGTGAGATATTGCCGTGCATTATAAATGAGAACACGTGACTTTGACTACGTTTTAGTTAGGTCCTAGCGTAGGTCCTAGCGTCTACTGAACGCACGTCAGTAAATTTACAGACTGCGAGGGACATTGTCAACCTGCCTGGTGTCCATGTACGGATGGTTCAGGCAAGTTGACACCGTTAACTGCCCTGGAAAATCTGGACAATAAGTTCTGAGATGGTTTGCTACCCAGTTATTTTGAGCATTTATTTTTATAATATGTGGCAAAATGTTACAACTACGTCTTGTATTTCGATTTATTAGAACATACCTCGTAGTTAGTCTAGTATACAACATACTTGCAGCTTTGGCACGGTCACAATCTCACTCGCCACTATATCACGCATGTGATTACCTGCTGCTTAGCATTCGACCATGGTCCCGGTTGCAGGTCAAGCAACAACCTATCCCAGCAATGGACACGTGTGTCACCTACTGGTGAGATTGTGAACCCCGCCAGCCTTCCGGCGCATCTCTATCCTGACTTCCTGTGCATACATGTTACTATAATTGGGGTAAGTACTATTCCTTTCTGTACCCACACCTGTATGGTGTATGTAAAAGTATGTATCGATCGTAAAAAGCTCCCATGTTGCAAACAATAATGGCATGGTTTTAATGTTAATGCAACAAACCATGGTACGCCAAAAACTGATAATTTAATTGGTCAGGAACTAAAATACAGAAATCACATGTCGCCGAATTTTACACCGTGCACAGTTACAATGTGTGGTAAATCTACTGGAAACACATATGCAATGATCGACTGACGAACAATTAGAAACAAGTTTTTCTTGTTCAAAGAGGAATGACTAGTTGCGCCACACTCGCTTTACTCGTGACATCTATTAGTTATGTACAAATAGCGTTAAAACGTATCACTTGTTGCTCTCTCGGGATGAATGGCAATGTCAGGCAATCTTTAAAGAAGGAACTGCCATGCAACCTCTATAGCAAGGCTTACAGCCCAGCAGAAACAAGCCAACCTGCAAGACTTTGATGTGGAATAGGTTGTCATCGCTGCGACAATTTGTCTTGACAACATGCGTACCAGAGGACTATGCAGAAATGGTCGAGTCAGTTCATCCTATCATGTCTGTGGTCATAGATTCGTGTAATTTGATGACTTGGAAAGTTAAAACTAGCTGAACTGAGGGAAATCTGTGAACACTTTGCCAGCTGCCGAGAGAAAGGATACACTTATTGGTCCTTCGTCACTGTTTTAAAACAAATGTTTTTGCCAGGACAGTTACATATTTATGCTCCCATATATCATATGCGATTGCATTATACCGCCATCTCTGTGCATCATCTGATATACCTCTAAAACCTCTACGTGAAAATTCGTGAAGTTTTGCAGATATGTTCCTATCATGAATGGGATAGCACGAGTTTTGGACGGATCCAATTACCACTGCAAGATACTTCACGTTTGTTAGCTCAGGGAGCCTCATAGCCACGTGTATATTCATTGCTGTTTGTAGGCTGAATAGGCTGAATGTGATTTGCATGTCACTTGACCCACAATGGGGCTATTCGGAAAATCTACAATAACTAGAGGGCGTGCGTGTACTAGTGGTGATAGATTAACAGCCTCGATTTCGCGAGCCCTTTAAATACATGGTGAAATGGCTTGCAGCCGTGCCAACTGAATCTGAGATTGCGTAAAAAGGGTGCTTCTATGAGAGGAAGTAAGCACGACCTCATACAAAGGTAAGGTTTGTG
>NMRA01000714.1:19140-55283 GCA_002633005.1 Phoronis australis | reverse complement strand
TGGGGTAACTGGTGGGGATAACATCACCGAACGATGTTGACAGAAACTGATTGCTAAAAACTTACCAAGTAATGTTGTGTAGTCTCCGAATGGAACTGCTTAGTCATAGAGAACACACGGGGCTTCACCATCCACACACTTTTTGTCAGTTAGTTGACCCTGTTGACCGCAATTGTCCACGAATATACTAATCTTAGGTCTTTTGGGAATTTGTGGCCACCTGTCGAAGACTTGCACCAGGGAAATTAGCAGTAATAAGGCTTAGCGCGACGACGTATTTTAATAAAAATTCCATCTTTTACCAGTTGTTTACATGCAGACAGCCACGCATGCGCAATTCAATCACCACTAGTACAGCAGCGACACCGCGAGGAGAATTCTCCGAATAGCCCCATTGAGTATGAACTGGTGTGTGTGCTGACTTGATTTAGAGAGGAGAGGATGGGTGCGGCAGTGTTGAGGTAATTTCATTTACTATAATGGTATTTTCGTATTTGGTATTTTTGAATTTGCATTTTGTCTATATTTGTGAATTTTTGCTAAGCAGTTTTGTTTCTATTTTTGTAGAACTGAAACAGAGAAGACTTGTGAGAATATAAATGAGAAATGTTTCAAGTCTCTTAATAAAGCATACTTAAAGCCATTAACTCCTCTTGAATTGCCAACACTTACATTGGTTCTCAATAAACTCTCTTAACTGTGAGATGGCTGAAGCCGAAAGAGAGAGTGTGATGGAGAGTGTGAAAAATTACCTGTTGGGGGACGAAGAATCGTCAAAAAACATGAAGGAGGTCTACTCTAGGAAAGCACTTGCACAACTGAAATTAAAGCAAAGGCAGCAGCTTCATGAGATAGAGAGAGAGCGTGAAGCACTGAAACAGATGGAGGAAGAGGCTGAATTACCTAGGCGTGAAGAAATGCTTCGCATGGAAATGCAGCTTCAAGAAGCCACGTTAGCCGCCGATAATGAAGTCTCGCCAATGAATACTCCATTTGGCGCCGGTGCTAAGGATACTAGCACTCCCAGACCCCGAGCAGAGCCAAAGGCTGTTGCAGCTCTGTTCCTTAGTTTCCCGCAAGAGGCGCCGTGGTCGTATTCTGGTTTACCGGAAGTTATGAAGCACCTCGCGGAAACTTTGAGAGAAGGGTTTGAAATGCCGAAAAAAGAACTGCTTACATTTGATGGCAATCCAACTGAGAATTGGTATTTTAGTCGAAATTTTGAGGCTAATACTGAATCTAGAGTTAGTGATAGTCAGTCTAAGCTAATGTATCTTTTGCAACAGTGTAAAGGGAAAGCAAGACAGTGTATTGAAACTGCTCTGTTTTTGGTTACTCCGAGCTTGCCTACAGAAAACCAAGAGCGATGTTATATGACAATTTTGGTCAGAAACATGTTATAGCTCATGCGTTTATTAAGCAGGTGAACCAAGGTCCAGTCATTGATGGTTCTAACAGTGTAGCTCTCTCAGACTTAGCTGTGCTCATGAGGAGAGGCATGCTCACTCTGGAACAAGTGAATTATGAGTCAGATTTGAATTTCTCAGACACTTTGATCAAAATTGTGAAGCGTTTGCCATTTCATATGCTAGTTAAGTGGGCAGAACGTGCTACTGGTATTATGGATAAACAAGGTGTAGAGCCAAAGTTCTCAGATTTAACTGACTTCATTTAGTCTAAGGCTAGAGTAGCTAAAACTCTGGATTGTTGGTTCAAAATCTAAGTATAGATTTGAAAAGCAAGTTGCTAAAACTCAGTCACTTGTTGATAAAATGTCTTTTGCCACACAGTCACAGGGTAATGCTGTAGATAAGAAATTCTGTTCCTTGTGTAAGACAAACGATCATGATCTATTGACTTGTTCGAGGTTTGTTCATAACTCTCTTGAAGGTAGGAAGAAAACCATTCGTCAGGCAAGAACATGTTTTGTTTGTCTGAAACAGGGTCACATCTCTAAGTATTGCAGAGTCAAGGTAATTTGCAGTGTTGATGGTTGCGGTAAAGAACATCACTCCTTGATGCATGATCCTGGTTTCACACGGACAGAACTTCCTGCTGACGAAAGTGTTTCAAATGCTGAAAGTACGGCAACTGAATGTAAGGAAATTGGTAATTCTAGTGCTTGTAACTCAGTACGCAGCAGCTGTAATGTGAAGCTCAAATGTTGACCAGTTGTTGTTAAGTCGAGAAAAAGTAAAAATTGAGTTCTAACATATGCTTTGTTGGATGATGAATCAGATGTCTCGTCGTGTAGTCGTAAGTTAGTAGATCAGCTAGGAGTTGATGCTGTTCCAAAAGAATACACGTTAACGACGGTTATAAATACTGTTAAGCGTAAAGGGTTTGAACTTAATCTGATCGTTGGTTCAATAATTACTGATTGATAAGTTGACCATTTCTGATTCATGCATTCCTACTAGTGATCTTCATGGTTTTCAGATTCCCGAGTTGGCACAGTCTCGTTGTGAAGTAGTTATTATCATTGGTTCTGATGTACCAGAGGCACAATGGATTTTCGAGGAACGCAACGGTAGACGTAAACAGCTATATGAGAGTTCGATTTCTTGGGATAATACAGGTCACTATTTTGTTGCGTTACCTTGGAGGAATGAGAAAACAGATTTACCTGACAATAAGGAACTTGCACAAGCAAGATTGCGTCTTTTGAAGAAAAGATTTCATAAAGATAGCTCGTTGTTTGAGATCTATAAGAAATCGATTAATGACTATGTTGATAAAGGTCATGCAAAGGTCGTTTCAGAGAACGACAGTGTTAATGGTGATCCAGAGCTCAGAAGGTATCTCCCCCACCATCCTGTTGCGAAACCTGGAAAGGTCAGAGTAGTATTTAATTGCTCAGCTAAGTATAAGGGTGTCTGTCTGAATGATGTATTATTACAGGGTCCAGATATGACTTATGACCTTGTGGGTGTTTTGATGCGTTTTAAGCAGGATCATGTGGCTTTGGTTTCTGACATAGAGGCAATGTTTTATCAAGTTCGGGTGAGGACTGTAATGCATAACGCTTTTTGCGGTGGCCTAATTATGATTTGTCTTAAGATCTGGTAGACGACCAGATGTTAGTCCACATATTTGGTGCAACGTCTTCTCCATGCGTTGCTAGCTACTGTGTTAAACACACAATTGAGGATTTCGGAGGCGAGTATGATGATTTGACGTGCTCTACCGTGAGTAATAATTTCTATGTCGATGATTTGTTGAAATCTGTTGATTCGGAGTCTACAGCCCTACAACTAGTTGAACAGCTGCGTGATATGATGTCGAGAGCTGGATTTCATCTCACTAAGTGGATTAGTAACAGTCGCAATATTCTTGTTCACATTCCTGATTGTGAGAGGGCTCCGTCAGTTGCAGATTTAAATCTTGACAAATTGCTGGTTGAATATGCTCTTGGTGTTCAGTGGAATGTTGATAGCGACACATTTAGTTTCCGTGTTGTAGAGAAGTCCATCCATTCTACAAGAAGTGGTATCTTGTCAGTAGTAAGCTCTATGTAGGCCTATGATCCCCTAGGTATGGCTTCTCCGTTCATTTTGCCGGGTAAACTGATTTTGCAGAAATTGTGCGTAATGAAACTCGGATGGGATGAATTGATACCAGACGATATGTTGTTGCGGTGGAGAGGTTGGTTAGACGGTTTGTCTAGGTTGAGTGTTATTGATGTTCCTCTCTGCTTTAAATCTGTTGGATTTGGTGAGGGTTACTGTGTTCAATTAGATTGCTTCTCAGATGCTTCGGAAGTTGGGTATGGCGTTGTGTCTTCAATGCGGTTGTTGGACGATTGTGGTAATGTTTTTTGTTCTATCGTCTTAGGAAAGTCACGTGTTGCTCCTTCCAAAGGTTTGACTATCCCCTGGTTAGAATTATCTGCTGCGGATTTAGCTGTGAAGATCTCTTGTTTTGCTAGAGATGAGATACAGTGCGAGATTGACGATGTTGTATTTTGGACTGATTCTACCATTGTGTTACAGTATATCAGAAATACGAAGTCTAGATTTAAGGTCTTTGTTTCTAATCGTTTATCATTGATTCATGAGCATACTGAAGTTTCTCAGTGGAGACATGTTAGCAGTAGTTTGAATCCTGCAGACTACGCATCTCGTGGGTTGAAACTGTTTGAACTGGATAAGATTCAGCAGTGGTTGAGAGGACCAGACTTTTTGTGGCTTGATCCTATATGCTGGCCGCGCACTCCAGGTGAACTGAGCGATATTCCGGAGAATGATCCAGAACTTAGGAAAGAGGTTTAGGTGTTTTCTACTGGTGTTGATTGTACTGGTGATCATCCTCTAGATCGATTGTTTAAGCGTTATTCATGGTGGTACAAGCTGTTGAAAAGTGTTGCTTGGTTATTGCGTTTTAAGATGTATCTCCGCTGTACTGGTACGAAGGACAGTGTTTGTCTATCTGGCTACCTTATGAATGATGAAATCCGGAAGGCTTCTGAGATTATTATTAAGCATGTACAATCACAGGTACTTTCTCAAGAGTTGTCTCAGTTGGTAGACATTGAGTCTGATGATGTTCAGCAACCACGGGTTAAACGATTGAACAAGCTTATTGGTAGATCTAGTTCCCTGCCTAAGCTGAATCCTATGTTGGTAGAAGATATATTACGCGTGGGTGGTCGTAATGAAAATGCTGATGTGTGTTTTGATGCTAGGCATCCTGCGATTTTGCCGAATATGCATTATGTAATTGATCTTGTCATTTCCTTCTATCATGAACAGGAAGGTCATTCTGGGACCGGTCTCCAATCTTCGTACTCAGACGCATACTCATACTCAAAATCGTGCTCACTGGAGTCGTACTCAAAAAAACGTATCTAGTGTCGCATTTCGAGTTGACTACAAACGTACTCAAATCTGACACTCATGCTCGAGTTGCTATGGAACTCTTTATGATATGAAATGCAAAACCACGCAAAGTCGCGCTGATTCATCGCTCCCTATTGGCACAGACCACCCCAGCATCCACATGATCTTCCGCTGTCGCTACAACTACAAGAGTATAACGTGGAATTCTGAGTGTTCTGTAACTGTTATTCATTTTTTCCGTTTCAATACAACATTCTGATACCATTTCTTGATACATTTGACAATTATTTAGCTTTACTTCTTGTGCTCCCCATCTCCCGAAAATGTCTTAAAAGAAAATTTGTAGCAATTTATCACATCAAAGAACCCATTTTCTCTCTTGCTAATTAGCCTTGACATGAAACCCATTGCTGTGTAGGCCTACGCTGATGCCAAAACTTTGATACTGTATCTCTGTATTTTACCGGGATGTATCAAGTTAGTTGACATTTCGCACGTGAGTTAAAAACAATACTTGTGCAGACATTCAGAGTTCACCAGTGAACGGGACGAGACGTCTACTCAGAAATCGGTAAACAAAATCTGGAATACCACTCGGGGATTGAGGAATTATAGATGACTTAACTTGATGTGAAATACTTGACAGGGAAGCAAACTGTTTTTAAGTTTCCTCGCATCCTCGGCTTTTGGAATCCTACAAACTGTAGGCATACTTTCTGAAATAAGGGCAGTACAAATTTCTCACACGACTTTCTCACAACTGTTTTCGACACTTGTAATGATTCGCCGACAAGGGATTAGAATGCGCCTGTTGCCAGGAATCGTAGAGTAAGAAGGAGTTTATAAATTGGCGGCGGTGACGTGCAGTGATACGGCGGGTTAATAAGGTGAAGAATAAGAAAATTTAAACTGAAAACTATTATCTCTGAACTGAAATTGAGGTGCTTAAATGTGGTAAGAGGACTTAATTTTTCAGATTTGCTGTGTCTCTCGGTGTCCGTTCGATATTTTGTTCTCTCGCTCGTATTTATTTCAGAGTACGATTTCAAGCACTCTCCCAGAACAAACTTGAAATTTGGAGCAGATGTCATGTTCCACTATTGATTTTCTTGTGCAGTCAGTCTTAAACCCTCATGGTGGTTTAATACGTGAATGGCTTTTATCTCTCTGCGATCCTAAGCAACAAGATGAAGGTTTATCCACTTTTCTACAAAGTTTGGAGAGCCGCTTATGGTGCGTTGGCTCCGAAACTATTGATTGATTAAGGTCTCTATAACCCTGTGCCATCTACAAGGCCCGGGTAACTCATCTCGTGGCTGAGTCTATGAATGGCTCAGTCTCGGAGTTCATGGTTGTTTCGTCTATCAAAGTTTTGTCTTGTCGCTTCTAATACACGCGCGGCTGTTTGAAAATGACACCGATGTCGATACCGCGTGAAGTTGAATGAAAACACGACCTTATCATCCAGAAGTTTCATGTTAGCAGCTAACGTCATACCAACTCGGGAAAGGTAGAACGGTTACGTTGGCCAAAGCACCAATGATACATTTCATATGGCTCAAAACTAACGTACATGTATGACCTTAGCAAATGGGCTCCCAAATCTGTTAGCTACTAAAGTGCTCTAGTGCAACAAAGATATGTGTTTACAAAATACTGTAGTAACAAATACAAACTTGAATCAGAACATAGATGGCAAAATGACAATTGTGTTACTAAAAACTTTGAACAAACAGTTCAGGTGTATTAGTAACTACAATTCACTGAAGAAACTAGTCTTGCTCGAGTCATCAACAAGTTACTGTACTGTACACAGTTGCATATACATGTATTCATTGTTTCCCAAAAGAATCGTAGAGATGAGGGTCATTAACAAAATGCTGGTAGTTGACATTCGATTGTAAATCACACTGATTAGGGTATAGGACACATGCACTGGGGCATTACCATGTTCTACATCTATTCAAAAACAAAGTGTACAAACCGGCATTAGAAATGTCTTATTTTCTGGAATCTCATCGACGAATGTCAGGCTTAAAATACATGCAGCTATAATTTAAAATCCCGCGAGACTCCGTGGTTTTTTCGTGAGTATCACTAAAGCAGAATTGTTTACAATAAGTTGGATTTAATTTTTGAAACTGTATGTTTGACTTACTTTTCCATTGCTTTTCCTATTTCCTGACAATTCTATAAATACTTTGAACTCAAATTTTCATCGTTCAAACCTTCAATTAGTACAACTTTAAACTCGTTCATTTTTAAGGAAGGCTTCATAGAAAATAAGTCGTTGCTTCATGTGGCATTTTAGGAATGCCCGGAACAGCGCCGTCTTGCTTCCGATTTCGACTACTAAAACAAGCGTCTTCGAGCCATTTAAGAGACTCCCATTTTAAGTAAATTCCACGTTGATCGGACACAAATACGAACTGTAGCGACCGAACATTGAAAAAAATAAAAAAATATTGTGAAGTGACAGCAGGCAATACTTCTTTAAAGAGATGATTGGGATGTGCGAAAACCGATAAAATTTCTCCCCAAAGCACTCAGAAACGGTTTTTACCAATTTGAAGTATTCCTGTTTTTGAAAACCTTTCATGTTCTGCAGTGGGGCCCTTTGTTTTGCTCGTTTTAGTACGCCGAGTTCATTTCCATACGTCTAATTCCTAATTACGCATAATGAAACCATGAACGGAATGTAGCTCACCGATTGCTTCAACAAAAAATTCACAATCGTTAACGTTGTATATTTCAGCTCGAAGTGTGTTCTTTGGGTTGCGTACAAGTTTTAAGAAAAACTCATTTAAGTTGATAAAAATCAGCAGAATATTTGTCATAGGCACGCTAAACAGTTAATTCCAAATACCCTGAGGAATTTATCTGCAAAATACCCACTTCAACTATCTTTTGTGTAAGAAGCGCCGAACTGTCTGGCTATATCACATTATTCAACTCGGGCTAAAATCGGTAGTCGCATTACGCCTTTTACTTTCATCAGTCTCAAGTCACATATAATGCGTACAAGCGCCATTTTGGCGATGTCAGGATTGTTTAACCACAATAGTCCTCAGTATGTCTAAACCCACTGCTTAAATCGCTGGATGCTTTGATGCTCTTGTTGCTAGCGGAGAAAGAATTCCAACACGTTAAGAATATCATGGGACCGATTTACTTAGAGCAAGGGGTGTCATTTGAATTCCGTTTTAGAGCCACCTTAACGGGCAGTGCTAGGACTTGTGTCGTGAAAAAAAGGTCATATCGTGGTTGAATACCACCTATAAACAAGAATCACGCACCCCACAGGCACCCAAAATTATGACTGCCGTGATGGTCTTAGGTACATGTATGACAGTCATGTGCTTTTACAAACTGCGGAGGCTATCCCTGCTATCGCGACTGGTGAATTTTGAAAACCTTATATTAAAAAGACACTTACATCATGGAACTTTATACTCCTATCGATCGTTGGCGCTCATTTGTGTATTGCAATCGCCGTCAGCTCAATACGAGGTACGTACCTTTTCGCACAGATCTTAATGTTATCCTCGCGCAGCTAATGCGTGAGGTAGAATATTACTGACCATACGCAATATGGTTAACATCTCTTTCTCCTATATCGTAGGTAGACGTGTGCGTGACCTGACCGAGTGAATAAGTCTATTGTCCTTGGCTAACAAAGACCAATACAGCAACTTATGAATAGCTATTTCAGTAGTGTATGACAAGGCATAGACGGTCAACCTGTCACAACGAAAGGCGTCACTCGTTTTATCATGTTACTGTGACACAACCAGGATACAACTCTCGTCGCTCTGCTTTGACTCGTACCCGCACTCCGGTGAACCTTACATTGTCACAATGGCATTTAGTTGTTCCTAGCGAAGCTGCTCTAACCTGAGTAAAAAATATAATGGTCGGCTTAGTTGTACCTCTATGACGAGATTAAAATTTCAGTTCGCCCTGTTTACGTGCCTTCGAAGTCACGCGCTTACTGTCTTGTCTCAGTTGTGTTTATTATCTTCTGGTGAAGTTTCCAAATAATTAACACGTTTTTCTCATGAGATGGGATAGATGACTGTCGCTGCTACATGTTTCAGTGGACTCGTGGGTGCGTCGCTTCAAATAAAAAACAAAAAAACTGGGATTGGGGTCTAACATTGCACTTCAAATCTAATTCGAAATTGTTCACTGTTTGGCATTTTCTGTTTTCCTTTTGTACGAAATCAAAAAAGCGTATATATTAGTCTATGCTCGAGTACATTCATGCTCATTTGTAGTCGCACTTGGGTCCCCTAGATTAGATTTCGAGTCCAGCCACCAAAATTTATCCTTAATACCGGGATCATCAAATTGAAACTAGGATGGTGAAGTTATCCACGTAAACCATTTTTTACGCGAGCATAGAATAATAGACACTTATCTGAAGTTCGCACAAAAGTAGAGTAAAAAATGCCAAACATAATTTCAAGCTCCAGTTCGAGAAAAAAGATTAGACCCCGGGTATTGATGTCGAAAAGTTAAGTACTAGTCCACGAGAGCACCAACCATGAGCGGCAAGGTGGGGGTCAGCTGATTTTCACCAAATTTGGCACATATGTAGTCCTATGGGATCTATAAACAGCGGTAAAATATTTCCTCAAAATATTGCGTTTTTCTAAAGTTATAGATTCAAACACATTTTACGGCTTCGCAGCCATGTTTTCACGGTATAAAAAATGTCCAGTTTTAACTGTTCATATTTTTCCTTGAATGAAAGCTATTGATTTAGTATTCACTTGGCATTGTTTAGTGGAGCCTATAGATTGTTACGCAGATGTCTTTTGAAACACGATTCCGATTTACCACCCTCATTTAGTAGTTTTACTACACTGCCCCCCGTTATGCCATTTTGAGGTTGTGTTCAGTACACTGCTGTACCAAATCTGCCCCCACTGTTATGAGAATGAAACTTAGCCAAAATGTTGACAAAACATGTTACTTTCATTGCATAAAATAAAAACTTTGTCAGCCAGTTTATTAGTTATACATTTTGGCACCTCAAATGTACTAAAATGAGAAATTTTCATATATCTGAGATCGATGCGTGAGCACCGTAAAATCCGATTGTCCTTCATGTTTTTCGATATTTTGCAACAAGTTAGTTCCTCCTGAATGTTTTGAACGTTTTACTACTTATCACTTAGGGCTATAGTACCCCTAAATACCATACATGGCTCCATTTTGTAAAAAGCCGATTATGTCCTCCACAGTGAACAGGGTTAGACATGAACTCGACAAATGTAGGTTATTTTGATTTACAGTTGTTTTACTTTGCAATTTCCTCATGGGTATTTCTTCACACATATTCAAGTCAGATTTTCTGTTGATCAAATGTTCATGCAATGCATTGTAATATCAAATGAATGATAAGTTTGGTGGCATGACCGCAATTTTTCCCACGACTTAAAACAAAAGACCGCAGAAATTTTCCTGACGAAATACCGGGTTTGCAGTTCTCTAAAAACATTCGAATGACAAGACAAACTCCACCACTGTCTGTGGCAACTCGTCGCATGTTTTTCGCCCATCGGTCCTATCATTGTTTTCCATTGTTGTGTCACTGTTGGATATAACAACACAGGTCGCATGGATATAGAACCTTGCGTACATCAGACCGTTGCCGATAAGTGCTCGTCATTATATCTTTATTATAACAATGAAGATGCTAATCTATTGTTCTCTATGCGACCAGGTTTCCCGTGGATGACCACAGAAGAGGAATCCCAAAGTATCCACAAACAATGACCACGCACCTTAGTAACTATTACCGCGCACACGAATCCTTTCCGTGGAACCTAAACACCAAATTTTTATATCCGTGTATTGTGTTGTATTGCTCATGGTACGGGTTCAGACTCTGTTGTATTAAGATTCCAATCCCCAACCCAATCTGTAGTTTGAGTAAAATTTCAAGACAATGCAGGTTTATGGATTTATTCTCCTTAAAATGAAGAGTAAAAATCAAATTCTGCACAGGTTTTTTAAAAGTAATCACTTATTGGAAGATCACACATCTAAAAAATAAAACAATGTTTGACAATTTTATTCATTATCTTATTTGAAAATTGCCTACCTCACAGACAACTCATCTAAGCTGAAAATATTCCTTGTGAAAAAATATAAAATACCAACCAGAGACTTGTGTACTACAGAATATGTTTTCGTAATACAATGCAAAGATAATTGTACAGTCAAAAGTGCAAATATTATGAGTCTAATAAAAAATTGCCTTCTAGATCTTTTCAACACTCTAATTGCTACAGGACAGAGTCAACCACACAAAGCCCATAAAGTCAGGGAATTACATTTAAGGTGATGTAGTCTCACTGCGAAAAAGTGATTTCACAATATCGCTGACAACACTGGAAATCTCTTCTTCACAAACTTGAGGTAGCTGTATTTACCACATCAATGTTCTTATCAAAACTAACCACCACAAAATGAAAAATTGGCATGTCGGTTCCAATTAGGCAGCATTTTACAATGAAATGGTCATGAAAAAATACTTTTGCAACATGGTTTGCATTACAATTGCCCTACGATTACAGTTGTACATACATACTAGACCACTAACAAAATTACCCATGGGAACCATAAAATGGTCAATTCGCCAAAAAAACAAGGAGCCACCAGAGCTAATGTGCCAATACTTTTCAGTACTGCAACAAAAATCATTTGAAGTGGACATAAACTCGCCTAGAATCGCATAAAACAACTTTTGATTTAGACATTTTACCATCACGAAATAGGTATTACTTCCAGGTCACTTTTGAGAACTTTGAAAGATCTGGCAATATGCAATTGCTAGAGACCAGACTAATAGTGTGTGATTTTATACACACAGCATGGTCTCAAGGAATAGCAAACTGTCAATTCGCTATAATTCCAGAAATCACTTCCCATCTGGATAAGGAACAAACTGAGCAAATTTTATACAGGTAAGTGGTCTAAATCAAAACTTATTACCTCCTGGACAGAATATGGGTTTACAACCCAGGTAGAAAGATAAGTTAACAAAACCAGCCTAACTGCAACAGGGTCTCAAATTTCAGTAATATATACCCATTTACAAACAAAAATCTATAATGGTAAATAAAATGCGGAAACATAAATTCAGATCAATTATGCATCTTCAAGGAAAATGAACAGTACAGTGGTCAGAAATCATCTAAATGTGATGGCCACACTGAGAAATCCTGTCAGACCAAAAAATCCAGTGGCTAAACAAAATGAACAATGTACCATTACCATGTGGCCCAGGATCATGATCCGTGCCCGGAGAAAAATTCAGTCTTAGACTAGGTAAATTTTAGATTTGTGCTGTTCACACAAGCAGTTCTGGTGCAAACAAAGCTTGCGACAACACACAAGCCTACTTCCCTACACAGCTGTGCTGATACAATAATGCCCCCACTGGATTTAGCAGATCAGCCAGAGTATTTACAGGTCCAGCCACTGTACTGTTTCCTCCTTTTGAGTTTTTACAATGCTACATCCTTGACAATCGCAGATTGCCTCTTTCAATGCATACTCCACTTCCTCTGTCCCAGTTTCCCCACATTTGCTGAGAGTGGCCTATCTCAACAAATTACTTTGGACCTGTTGTGGTATAAGCCAGTAATCTTTGGCAAATACTTTTCCCCCCGACTCGTTCCTCAAGCTACAAATTCTCTTTGACATATCTTCTGGGAGTAGACTTTACGGCCTCTCTCTAGCCCCCTCACTTAGTTGTCCAGAAGGGTACCTTCTTGCTGGTTGTGAACTTTTCCATACCCAACCTTTACTAATAATCGGCAAGTCTCCAACTTCAGCAGAAGCCACTTCTTCAGCATAAGCCTTTCCTGATTCCTAAAATTGTATTAATGAAAAAATTAAACATATTAAATTTAATGTGGCCATTTCGGCTCAGAAAATATGAATACCAAGCTAAAGTGAAGGCACCAATATTTTTGACGGCTTTAGCATGTTTAATTAACTTCATAATCGCAGAAATTCATTGGCAGACATAACATACTCCCTAGTCTCTAAAAGTAGTTCATGGGCAGAAGTCATGTTACACATTTGGTGGTTGTTATGAAAAGTTATGATGACTACCTATTTTCTATGCCAATGTATACATGTAGTTGCATAAACATCAACACATTTGAATAAGATATGATTAAGCAATAAGGCCCAAGTTATAAGCAATCACGGTGTGACAATAAAAGTATTTTTGCATGAATGACGTGCTTCTAAAAATATTCCTCAGGGTCATACCCTGGAGTTTAGTGATTCCTACCTGAGCTCACACGAAGCAGGACGTTGAACCTTGACTTAACGTCTTTGGTCATTTTTCAGACCTCTATCAGGCTCTATCAGATTTCTCCTCTAGTGTGCAGTGGATGTTCTCAGTGTCTTTGGCGACAGCAATATATCTCGAGTGTTGTAACGATGATTCGGGCAAGTGAATCTAATAAGGTAGATTATGTAGCTCCTGCTCCACACCTGCCTCCGAGGCAGACACTGAGACAGACTACTTCTCAGGAGGACACGTTCCACCTCCACATCAGCTCCACGTACTCTTATAAGGTGCTCAAATGTCTCGCTCTATACCTTGTGCATTTCCCAAGAGTTTCCAAAGTTGTTTCTCTCCGCAATTTGTAGAAATACCACATTCGATGCGACTGGCAGTGCCAGATAAATAGATAAATTCGCAAACCCGCACTTTAGGTCAGCCATCATTCAACTAACGCATTGTAAGCTTTAGTTTGGTATTCAGACGAGTTGGATGAACAAATTTAGTATAATTTCATATTTTAGTGGGAAATGCTAGTGTCTTTAAAATTAATTAAAAACATTTAAGCAAACCAATTCTTTTAATTGTTGTATTATACCACGGCATATTAATGCGTAGAAACGGCGCACAACTAGTGACTGGTTTAACATGACAAATACACATACGCGGTCTGAAAATAGTGAAATTCAGACACCTATTACCAAGCCTGCCTGAAGGGCTGACAAAGTTTTTATTGTATTAATTTCAAGGGCATGGAGTCTTCTACATGTCCATGTTATTATTTTTAGTTTTCTCGCGGGGGCAGCTTCGCTATAAGGGTACAACTTACTGCTGGTTTTTCACAAGAAGGAAATGTACCTCCACGGAAACAGTTCCAGTGTTACCATGGTAACCGATATTGCAGTGTCGGTGCCGTTTTTACTGACATTGGTCATAAACCTATCATGTGATATCAAAATTGTTCAGAAACGATTCTGTTTGAAGCAGAAACTGGAGTAGAAAATTTGGTCAAAAATGACTCGTTCCACACCAAGAAATTGCCTCATTTTGCCCCCAAGAACACTTCCCTTGTATCTCCTAAACCACCAAACTTTGTGACGTCATACTTCACCTAATTTCTCTCATCTCTAATGTGATTTATCAGGCTAAACATGGATCTGAATGGCTGACCCCCCACCTTGCCGCTTGTTGGCTGTACAGTGGTCGGTGGATCCGTGGACTGATACTTAATGTCTCAAAAAGCCAGTTTATGTGAATATACTGTGGAAAAACAATATTTCGAGTCTAAATGCATTCTAAAATATATCTAAGGACTCGTTGAGGAATCAGTCGGATTAAAAAAGCTAGTTTATGTGAATATACTGTGGACAAGCAAAATGTCGAGTCTAAATGCATTCTAAAACATATCTAGGGACTCGGTGAGGACTTAGTCGGATTATAGGTGTTTAAGCAAAATTTGCTGCCTGTTCGCTGTAGATGTTTTTAAAGCCTAAGCAACATAAATCGAAACAGTAACTTGGATTATAACCATGTGTTAACAATACTTCATATTACCGAAGTTCATGAAACATAAAAAGTATTTCATGCACTTTACATGACGAACCTATTCCTACTGAAAATTCAAGCCAAAACCCAATTAAATTTGTTGACTGAAGCGTAAGTTTCAATTACCCCATCCCCTGCTAACACAATAGAGAGCCAGCTGGCTGGGCTGCCTCAATTAACAAGGCATCATAAAATTCTCCAACTAAATAGAACTACTTCTGACCTTCCCTTTGACCCTGATTTTCATACGGAGGACAATCAGAAACCTCTATGTGGTAGTTACATTGGCTGACAACGAATTTTGTAGAAATGACACATCCCAGTATTGGTAGGTTGGTTTTACTTATATTGAAATTATTCAAAATGAAATAAAATAACATAAAAGCTAAGCAATTTATCTAATTAGAGAGTTTTTATTTTTTAAAACATGCATACAAATACATATAATAGGGATAAGGAAACAACTTTGCCTGAGAAAATAAACATGGGCTGTACAATAGTCTATTTTATGAAAAATATAATTCGAATCTAGTGACCAAGTGAGATGTGTTAACAAACACACAACATATATAAGTGCTGCATATCAACACATACAAATACCACAAATTCTATCTTACATAATACGAAATATGATGTACAAAATACTTATTATAGGAGGAAGAAATGGACCAGTACCATTGTGATTAAAGGAAAACAATATGCATATCTTTAATCGCATTTGTTTGGGCCAAAGTATGAGTACGAACTTTAAAATCATCGCATATGTAAACCACGGCACATTTATCGACGCTTCAATATATCCCAATAAAAAAATCACAATTTTCCAATCAAGTGACAGGTGTAGAACATACTGTACAGGTACACAAGAGACAATAAACGAAAATTTTGATCAGTATGTCGTTTACAAATGTGCTGATTTTAAAGTTCGTACGAATACCTTTAAGCCTATTTAGGTCATGGCAGAAATAACTTTTCACCTCTATACTTGATTTCATCTTCCAATACAAGATCATAAATACGTTGTTTTCTGATACAGAACCGAAGCTATCTTAAGAGTTCTTTTGATTTTGCCTGCCAGCCATAACTAAAATACCAATTACAGTCAGTTAAGAACTGAAAAAAATAGTATAAAAATATTCTTTTGTTCAGGCTAAAATGCAAAGATCACGACATAACAAGTATACGGTAAATCCGGCTCAAGTACCAACTATTCAAATTATTTACTTATTCATTGTAATACTTAAGGGTAGCCTCTTCAGTAACAGCACTGCTTTTCAGGGGCCCTCAACAACAGGATGTAATACAGTACAATAATTAGATATAGGTAACAAAGCAGCAACGGAATTTTGACCGAGAGAGATGAAATAAAGAGATGATACTAAATAGTGAGGGCATGAACAATAATGAAAAATGACATAATTGAGAAAGACAAGGTGTAAGAATTGGTAAGTAATTGCGGCCACTTTTTAATATTAATTTTGCCAGTATTAATTGAATTGGGTGGTTTAATTTCTGAGCTACATGTACGAGAGTTCCATATTGCAGCAGCAGCATAAATAAAAGACCTCATGCCAGTCTCGGTTTTAATTTTTTTAAAATAAACATTACTAGCAGCAGAAGAACCTGTAGAGTATGTAGCTTGACTACTACAGAATTTGCAGTCGAGATATACTGGAGCCAAGCCATTGACGCATTTGTTACATGCAACAGTCAGAGAGATACTTGTTTGTTAATATTTTAATACAATGTGAAACTTCACATTGCATCAACTCATATGAACATCAGAATTACTTAAAGTCCTGCCCATGTTGTTCCAGTATCCGAAAATACATACTACATAAAATCTTATTTTCGACACCCTTTCTTTATATTCTTTTCACCTTTCTTGCCAAAAGCGTTTTTTAACTGTATTTGTCCCTTCTCTGCGAGCGTATAATTACCTTCTGTCATCGGTTATTTCCGTACCCACATTTCCAGCTAATCAGTTCAGGAACTTGTCCTGAACGCCGCCATTTTTCCTTGTAACTGAATGTGCTATGGATTGCTCGAAAAGTCTTCATTATTTTGTTTTATTAGTAATATCTCGTGATTCGTTTGTGTGTGTAGTGTATTTATAGGTTGTAGTTAGTGGCCGTTGAATTTTTTTGAATGTTACGCGTACTTATTATGGTAAAATAGCATCGGTGTTTAGTTCCTAACGTAGGCCGGTCGAACCTAAGAACCAATATGGGTCGAACCAATTTTTTTCGTTTTGATTTGTTTCTCGTTTTGAAAAAGTACTTTGCTATCCTCAGAAAGTCAGTGCATTCTACTCAGAAAAAATCGAAAAAGTATCAAAATCGGTGCAAGCAGTAAAGATATTGCAGTTTTTGTGGCGAAATTTGTTTGGATCGCGTCGGCCATATTGGAAGACAGCGGGATAAGTTACCAGTTTAAAACGTGTAAATTGTTTTCGCCAACAAATTACGGTGAAATTTAGTTAGACAATATCTTTACTTACTATTTTGCACGATTCAACAGTGGTCACCAAATTTCAGCTTCGCAGTTGTTACTCATTAAGTGATAAATGTGCTCACAATTCCCGTTGGACTCATTTCCGGCGGCACCGACAACATGGCGACTTTTGCTGACCTGAAAGGCATGTTTAATCGGCTACTTTGTAATTTTTGAAGATTTAACGTTGATACATTTTGACAAAGTTGGTACAAAAAAGGAACTTTGTTCAATTTTCGTGGTTTTTGTGCAAAAATATAAGATATATTCGAATTACAGTTTATTTTACTGTGAATTTCCCATTCAGGTGATCTTACACTAAGCTAAAAAAATAGTTGAAATAATTTTGAAATGTTTTTGTTTGACTGTCAACTGCTGTTCAAGACTTGATTCGGTGTCACAAAATGTTTCATATTTTTGTAAATTTTAAGTCTCAATTGCTTTCAAGTCATGTGTTGTAACTTATTGCTTCTCAATTCAGGTTTCAAGTCAACAATGTGAATAATCTTAATTTGAGAAATAAGCTATGTTGGATTGTGAAGCTCCAAGCCTCCGATTCCTGTTCCTTTCAACTTCATATTTTTTAATCATGCTTGTTAAATTCTGGTGTAAGGAAGTACTATTCGGTCACCATGGTAATAGTTACATGTATGTCCACATGGAAACTTTTGATGTTGCATGCGCACACCCAGGGGGGGGGGCTCGAAGTGGGCAAAAAGGTCCGCCCCCGAGAGATAAAAAGCCGGAGAAAATGGGACAAAAGTCCACTCAAGAAGCGCAAACGCGCAATTCACAGTGGTACTCCCGTTTTTTTTTTTAGTCCGCTGACTCTTTTTTAGCAAAAGCCCCACATCGCCGGGAATTCGAGCCCCCCATATTGAAGGCTGGGTGCGTGCATATGTTGAATAGTGTTTATAATGCTAAATGTTGTAAAGTATTGAATATTTTAAGTTACTTATTATGTTAAAAGTTTGAATCATTTTGGGTTAATGAATAAAAATGACAACATTTTGTATTGGACTTATCATACTTATGTGCTCGAACGAGCCCCCTATGGAGAAAGGTCTGCCTCAGTCAGAGAAACACGAATTCCGAAAAAAAGAAAATAAGACAATATTCCACTAGAAGACATGAAGTACCAAAATTTAGCGTCTTCAATTCATAGCTCTGAACATACGCAGTGAATCTATAGTAAAAGACATACCAAGAATTCCAGCTCCCCCATTCTTTTAGGCTTGGTGCGCTCATACAAAGTCTGGGCAAATCTCTATTGAAAGCCAACAACTTTGCACAGTTCGCGAGAAGTACCCAAGTTCTAAATAAACCTCGTTTGAGCGAGCGCTGTGGCCAGTGACCTGTTAGTCCTTAGGGTAGCCTTGGCGCAAAGCTGTATAGGCCTACATGTACTAGCAAGCTGTATTTTGACGATAGTATTCACTGGTAGCTGGCACTGAGGCTAGCTAATGTCTGCCGCGACAGTGTGACACAGGACTAACCAGCCCGTAATTTCATGCAAGTGTCTGAAACTATCTTTGAATATACGCGGCATTTATGATTTGAGCATTTTACTTCGACAAAACAGCTTGCAACCGCATGCATTTACCGTTCGCCAGTGTCTGGTCTCGATCGGCACTGGGTCCGATACGCTGCAATCCCGAGTCTAGCAAAATAATTTCTCTCAAAATTTATTCGCCACATTTCTTCAGCAAATTCGATAAAGTTGTCGGTATTTTGATTTTATTAAAATTAAGGCGCGCTGTCGATTATTTTATCCCCATTTGTAGGCTGGTAACCAGCACTGCTCCAGTCGCACTGACGGCGTTTTCTTAGCCTGGGTTCCTGAATGAATTGCACTTCCGGGTTCGCGGCAAGTTCAAAATGGCGGCCGTTCTTCGGGTGCGAATCGTGAGTGGCGCGTTCATTTAAACTTTTTCGAGTATGGATTGTGTATTAGTTATGGGGTAAGTACTTCTTGGATCCTTATAACATTCTCTAACCATGTAATAAGGGTTAACAACGCGTGAGAGCAGGACTCTAATAATATTACTTACTGGGTAATAATTACTGAAACAAAGTATACACTAAACATCAGTATTGTATGTGCATCTTGCACAATGAGTCTAAATATCAATGAAGTATTTACAATAATATACTTTATAAAACACCTTTTAATATCATACAACACTTGTTGAAGTTGAGATTAATTACAAAACAAATAGCAACAAGTCATTGGCCTGGTTCTCTACAATAGAAATGAACCTGAGGATCACACCAAAAATAAATGAGCACAGCCTGATATAAAAAATAAGCCTAGCAACTGCTTCACGAAACTCAACTATTAATAATGTTTGTAAAAATACAAGGAAGTTAAGAGCATGGCAGAATCCCTATTCAAAACACTATCAAATGGCGCTTGGAGATATCCCACCCACATCTCAGTGCAATTAATAAATGAGAAAAATCAGATTCCCTTTTGAGATGTCATACCAACGACAATGTGTGACACGCACACAGACCTTGTGAATACTATGTTTCCCACATCGCGCTGTGGGGTACAAAAATCAAGCCAATGGCACTGTGCGACATACAGATGGACAACCACAAGTTTGAACTTAAAACTGAAATTTTCAACAAAGAAATAAATGAAAAAAATCAGGTAACTTTCATTTACAAAACTGAAGCAAAGTTTAAATAACAGTGTTTGTATACCACTTGTCTATACCACAACTCAAAACTAGCACCAAGCATACAGCAAGGCACTGCCGCAACCGTAAGTGGTATATAGCATGCCTACATTTTGAAAACCAGTTTTCTTCACTGAACAAATGTTATCAAATTGGTTCTCAAAATTTTGCATGTTCTTTAGAACTATTGCAGGGTATGCAGTAATTAACCCAATGTGACGAGAACTGTGAACTGATGTTTGTACCTGGCATTATGTCCTCGCATTGTATCAATCCTAAGTCTTCTTTAGCTATTTCTCACATAAAGACATTCACGTATTTTATAATCCTTGTTTGTTCTCCATCTCATGTTAAGTAGTTCACTGTGTCACCATCGGCAAATGTTTTTCACTGGGAGGACTGTCTTTCACTTTGACAATTCCATTGACTGAAAAAAGGCATACAAAGTTAGAATTCAAAACGCATACCCGACTTGCAGGTGTGTTACGCATGTTGAAATCCCCATTCACTTTTCCTCAAAGGCAAGTATCAAACAGTAAGTCTATACGAGGAAAAATATAAGTTAAAACAACTAAGACTGTAACTTTTTTTAACGTCAATGGTTTCATCACTTTTGAATGCAGTTATTGAAGCCTGTGAAATTCTATTCGGGGTAATCACACAAACACCCCACCCTCACCAAATCTCCTCAATCATGAATTCAGCTTAAAATCGAACTCTCAAAAACATCAGTCGTTAGAAGGTAGGATAGGTAATTACATCGCCCTGAATTTCGAGGAAGTTACGTGAAATCACGCGTGTTGAGTTACAAAGAGTCCACGGGTCACGAATCTTAAAAATTCCACCTGGTATGTGCGGAAGGTCCCATGATATTTTTCCAAGTGGCACGCGTCAGGTCACGCGCCAGGTCACGTGCTTCTTTCAGTCTCGCGCCTGTCCTTGCCTAACTCAAGTGACGTCAATTGAATTAGTCAGTGGTTATTAGACCGGGATCCCAGAGCTTTTTTGGGCTTGAAAAGGTAACCAATTTTCTTTGGTGCCACAGTGCTCTAGGGGTATCCTGATGCTTGGAAATGGCCGTCTGGCAGGTTCGCTCTGGTGGGTGTGGTCAGGGGAACCAAGAGAATTACACTAAAAAAATTGAGCTAGATCAACTTTTCTGGTAACCACTTAAAACTGCCTTCAATACCTGCTACGTCATCCATTGTATCAAAATTGGTCACTGCCAGACAATTTCAGTGGTGGGGAGTACCCGCCAGACGAACATATACAGGGTACAAAAATTGAGCTAGATCAATCCAAGAGGTAACCGTTTGAAAGCAGTCGCAAAATATTCACCGTAAGCCCAGGTATCACGAATGAACACTGCCAGACAAATCTAGTGGTGGGTTCCCCCCGCCAGACACGCCCAAATACCAGAATTGAGCTAGATCAACCCATCAGGTAACCGTTTGAAACCAATTGCACGATGTTCAGCATCACTGAACATGGAACAACAGTTAGATGCCAGAAAATTTCAGTGGTGGGGTGGCCCTGCCAGACGATTATCAAAAAGGGTTAAAAATTGAGCTAGATCAACCCAAGAGGTAACCGCCTAAAACTAGTTACAAAATATTCACCGTAAGCCCAGGTATCACGAATCAACACTGCCAGACAAATCTAGTGGTGGGTTAGCCCCGCCAGACACGCCCAAATACATGAATTGAGCTAGATCAACCCTGAGGTAACAACATAAAACCAGTTTCAAAATATTCGCCGTAAGCCCAGGTATCACGATTAAATACTACCAGACAAATATAGTGGTGGGTTATCCTCGCCAGACACGCCCAAGTACCTGAGTTGAGCTAGATCAACCCGCCAGGTAACAGCTTGAAACCATTTGCATAATGTCGAGCAACATTCTGCATGCAAAAAAGATACTTTACAGACATTTTTAGCGGTGGGGCAGGAGCGAGCAGAGGTTTGGTCGATCTAGGGGCGACTTTAGACGCCCCTATCTCTCTACTCAAATGAATATATCCTATTTAGGCCCGTAGCCAGCATTGAGCGAGGGTGGTTCAAATTTCAAGAACGGTGGATCTTGGTATTTTGCAAACTTCGACACTGTAGAGTTTTCGGTGATGCCTTTTACGCAGCTTAATTAGGGGAAGGGAAATCTGTATACATGATGACGACTCATGTTCATGAGATGAGAAGGAATTTGTAATACCAGATACGAGGATGCTGTGACGGTTGCTCGCAAAGAACGGGACACAAATTAGGATGTAATGTGGTCCAAAAAGAGAACACTCTCGCGTTATTTCCTGCCGAGTTTCAAATCAGCCATGCTTAAATGAGTGATTACACCTCATTGCATACTCAGACGGAAATGTGAAGTCTACTTGGCGAATGACTTAACAAAATTGTATATCTGGTTGTATTTTAGCGTGTTACTTAAGTTGCTTACATCGCTGGAAATGGGAACATCCCACTATTTCGAAAGTTTACTACTCGGAAGGTTCACTGGCTATTCTGAAGGTTCACTGACTATTCTGAAGGTTCACTACTTCAACGATTCACCACTTCGAAGATTCACCGCTCCAAAATATCTAAACTTTCAGACTCAGATGTAATTTTTAAACTTTTACATGCTAAAATGAACGATGTTTCAGCTATTAGATGCACCTATACCAAAAACAACGCCCGGGCACTAAAACACTTTAGATTTTATGTAGACAGTGACCACCGTCTCCAGCTGGCCAACACAACCAGAAACGTAGTCAGATTTCATGCACATGCGAAATTGCCCGCATGTCTTAAAATGAGTACGCACTTGCATTTTAAAATGATATAGTAGGAATACTGATGAATTATCAGCCATGACACAAGTCATCAAATCCATGTCAAGATCGAATCGCAGCGCGACGCACACAGCCTGGTCGAAATTAAATGAAGTTACTAGGCCACCCTGTCCCTGCCAGTCCTCACGAAGTCAGGGAGTCCCATTTAGTCTTCTTCGTTGGTCGCCGCAGCCGTGCCCCAGATGTTGTCTCTGCTTGAGAATGAGTCGTGATCACACAACCAAAGTAGTGAACTGTCGGAATTCTGGGCCCAGTCTCGAATCTTTTTACTCGAAATGGAACTCGAAATCATGTTTGGCATTTTTTAATCTACTTTTGTGCGAACTCAAGATAAGTGTCCATTACTTAATGCTCGAATACATAATGACTTACGTGGATGATTGATTAGTCCTAGTTCGCTGTTGACAAATCCAACATTAAAGCTAAGAGTTTGAGTTTAAACTCGAAAATTCGAGTTTTTACTCGAGTTTGTAGCACGCATATCAGGGTTTTTAAGTGCAAACTTGGACTAGAAACTCATATGCATGAACTATAATTATTCGAGCACAATCTGATAACCACTTATCTTGAGTTCGCACAAAAGGAGCAGAGAAATTGCCAAAAATAATTTTCAGTTCGTTTTGAGTACAAAGATTAGGACCGGGCCCAGGGTTTGGAATAGTGGAAATTCAAAGTAGTGATCTTTAGAAGATAACGAACCTTCGGAGTAATGGGCCTATACAGCCTCCCGTTCTTGCAAACTGCCCATGTAGTTCCAGTATCCGAAAATACTTGCCACATAAATTCTTATTTTCGACACCCTTTCTTTATATTCTTTTCGCCTTTCTTGCCAAAAGCGATTTTTAACAGTATCTGACCCTTCTCTCTGAGCGTATGATTGCCGGTTGTCATCGTTTATTTCCGAACCCACATTTCCGGCTCATCAGTTCAGGAACTTGTCCTGAACGCCGCCATTTTTCCTTGTAACTGAATGTGCTATGGCTTGCTCAAAAAGTCTTCATTATTTTGTTTTATTAGTAATATATCGTGATTGGCTTGCATATGTAGTGTATTTATAGTTTGTAGTTAGTGGTCGTTGATTTTTTGGAATGTTACGCGTACTTAGTATGTTAGAATAGCATTGGTGTTTAGTTCCTTATGTAGGCCGGTCGAACCTAGGAACCAATATGGGTCGAACCAATTTTTTTCGGTTTTATTTTTTTCCTCGTTTTGAAAAAGTACTTTGCTATCATCCGAAAGGTAGTAAATTCTACTCAGTAAAAATCGAAAAAGTATCAAAATTGGGGCAAGCACTTTAAAGTTATTGCAAGTTTTGTTACGAAATTTTGGTCACTTTGTTTGGATCGCGTCGGCCATATTGGAGGACAGCGGGATGAGTTACGAGTTTAAAACTTTGTGTAAATTGTTTTCGCCAACAAATTACGGTGAAATTTAGTTAGACATATCTTTACTTACTATTCCGCACGATTTAGCAGTGTTCACCAAATTTCAGCCTCGCAGTTGTTACTCATAATGTGCTCACAATTCCCGTTGGACTTCGTCTCATTTCTGGCGGCACCTACAATGTCGACTTTTGCTGAACTGAAAGGCACGTTCAATCGGCTACTTTGTAATTTGTGAAGATTTAACGTTGATACATTTTGACAAACGTTGCTACAAAAAAGAAACTTTGTTCAATTTTTGTGTTTTTTGTGTTTGTGGCCAGCGAGCAGTTAGGCCTAATGGTAGTCTTGGCGCAAAGCTGTACATGTATAGGCCTACTAACAAGCTGTATTTTGATGATAGTCTTCACTGGTGGCTGGTGACAGAGGCTAACTAAGGTCTGCCGCGGCAGTGTGACACAGGACTAACCAGCCCGTAATTTCATGCTGAAACTACCCTTGAATATATGCAGCATTTACAATTTAACCATTTTACTTCGACAAAACAGCTTGCAACCGCATACATTTACCGTTCGCCAGTGTTTGGTCCCGATCCGCACCGGGTCCGATAGGCTGCGGTCCCGAGTCTGGCAAAATAATTTCTGTCAAAATTTATTCGCCACATTTCTTCAGCAAATTCCATAAAATTGTCCGTCTTTTGATTTTATCAAAATTAAGGCGCGCTGTCGATTTTTTGATCCCCGTTTGCTGGCTGCAGTACAGGCACTGCTCCAGTCGCACTTACGGCGTTTTCTCGGACTGGGTTCCTGAATGAATTGTACTTCCGGGTTCGCGGCATGTTCAAAATGGCGATGTTTCTTCGTTTGCGAATCGTGAGTAGCGCGTTCATTTAAACTGTTTTCGAGTACGGATCGTGTATTAGTTATGGCGTAGGTACTTCTTGGTTCCTTATAACATCTTCTAACCATGTAATAAGGGTTAACAACGCCTGAGAGAAGGACCTTAACGGCGACTAAAAAGTGGAGTTCGAATTCGTCGCCAAAGTCATCTTACTTCCTACAAACATGCTTCATGGAAGATATGTACAGAACCAGAAAGGATCGTTGACGAAAGCAAGCGATTTTTCAAGTGAAAATTTTTAGTGCAAAATGCATTTTTGTCGATATGAAAACCTCTTCGTCATTTAGGCGGATTTCACCTACCCCCTCGTGTAAAATACACGGTCGGGACGAATATAGTAGGCCTACAGAAAACTACGGTGAGAATTGTAGCTCCTATCCAGTACCCAGCCAGCCGAGGGGCTACGTGTTGCCTAGGAGAAGGCCTACTTACATGGGAACGGACTTGCGAGAAACAATTGAGGGGAAGGCCTGTAATAATTTCACATGCAATTCAACTTATTTTCGACCCATAACAAAAATAGTAGACCTAACGCACAAGAAGTAATACGTTAAAATGCACACCATTCTCTGATTGTATCCAGTCATGTCTACTTTAGTACTTACCTCTAATCGCTTGAGCTTGGCTGGGTAGTGGAGGGTGTCGAATTTAACTCGAGTCCACCTCTCTTCCGAGTTTCGTGTCCAGGCCAGTCGGGAAACTAACGAAACAGATTGGTGCTTACACACTCGTCCATGCACGGTGGGCGACTGCCGTGTTGCCACACCTATCCACAGCTTGGCACTTCTCGCGCGTACTTTGAAAAAATCCGCCATTGCATACTACCTGCTCAGAAGTTCGACTGAAGCACGTGTGATTGTTTACTTCGGAAAATGACGAATTTATACCTTAGTCTCCTGCATAGACCCTCGAGGTTGGTTGGGGTCTGCTACAGGGCGCTTTTCCATCCGCATTCTTGGAATATCATTGGCTGTTCCGATTTCAAGAAACAAGGCATTCTATTGGTCAGTTGTATAATAGGTCAAACTAGTTTACCAACATGGCGACTTCCAGTAAAAGAATGTCGATGGATTTACAGCCCTTAAATCTCTCTGTTTTCGTCAAACTCCCGCATTTCAAAGCTAACGAGTCAAGGAATACATCACCAGTAACGTATAAGAAACATTTTATAATAATTATCTTGTATACTATGCTGGATTCTGAAGTGATGTGACTTTTTACGAAGGAATTTGTGGAAGAAATTAGGCCACCCACAACAACACTCAACACAACAGTCAACAGTCATTTTTAATTTAGGCACACAATAGCACCGAATAGTGGGAAAGGAGTAGCTGAGTGCGTCGCGGCCACGGGAGATTGTCTCTATCTTTTCAGCGCACACCCTCTCGTATGTTGACGTGTTCATGTACGTTAAGCTCCCGTGAATGCCGTGAAGGTTGAACTGGTGGGTCAGAAGGATATATGCTGAAATTCTGCTATTATTCATTGTCATTGCATAGTAGACTGGCACACTTGTCACTACCAACAGAAGTTAGGAGCATAAAAATGCAGTCAATGATCATAAACACACAAACATTAAGTAGTCTTGCAATAGTTTTATAATGACTGACATTATCGCTTTTGGCGATGCCATTCAGCAATGACTGCCATCATACAGTGGTACGGAGTGTCCAATTATTTCGGAGGGTGTTTGTTGCTGTGAAATTAGGATTATACCCACTCTTCAGTATAATCAGCAAGATAAAACCTCACCCTTTTGTGAGTTGGCACAGTCATTAAAACTGACCCCTTTTGGTTAGAGCCGCAGTGGAATAGTCAAATTTTCTGATAACATAATTATGCAAAGGGATTATTTACAGGGAATTGAATTTCAGCAAAAAGCTGGACTGTATTCTTTTTAACTCAAGAAGCCTCAGTTGTATATGAAACATTCAGTGGTTTTAGTGCAAAAGTGGATCATTTTATACAGTTCGAACCTAAAAGTAAATATTTTTGTGTGGATCTTTTATTTGGAAATTCGCCCTTTCATTGTGACTTTTGCAATGCCTGAGTCACTGG
This sequence comes from Phoronis australis, assembly GCA_002633005.1. NCBI lineage: Eukaryota > Metazoa > Phoronida > Phoronidae > Phoronis > Phoronis australis. The sequence goes on along the minus strand of NMRA01000714.1, from coordinate 28,229 downwards.
TGAGAGGCGCACATTTGGTCATATGCAATCTATGCAAGTGTCCTCTCTCTCCTTCACTGTTTCATTTTTTGTTTTCCACGTTCACATGATGTCAAGTGTTGCATGTTGCAATAATCATCTATTAATTTCAGTCTAATTGCAAAACCAGAACCATTCTAAAACATTCAGAAACTACTATGGTTCGCTGTAATTAAAGCATCCTGGAGTTAGACTTTGTAAGCAAGCGAACTTTAAAAACCTGGTTCGTTGAAATGACTAGTTGCAAAAACATCTCACATTTCAAAATTGGGAGGTCAGGGTACTTCAAAGATTTTAAGTTGGGTCACTTAACCGAAATCGACGGTTTCTTTTGTGTTAGATGGGTTGGATTGTTATCCAGGCAATAGTCACTGGCAATCCGCATTTTGAGAACAAGTTTTAACGCCTGCTACTCACTGAAAAACTGGTTCTTGTTATGCAATAGAAAACACTGGTTCTCAAAGTGGGGGTCCCCTGTATGTGGCTATTACCATTATGCTTTACTCAGTGTTTTTAGCAACATGCTAGTGTTTCATTCTTGTGGTTATGATCTACATAATACAGCAGTGATTTTAGTCAAAATTTCGGTCTTTTCGAAAAGTTTTTCAAAATTACAAATTTGACTCTTATTGAGGGGGCCTCCTCGTGGCAAGAGTTGAGCAGTGTGAAATGCTTGAGAACATTCGCACTGGCAAACACCCTCACGTTGACTCAAAATTAAAAACCGTGTCATCATTAATGTGTTCCTAGAAATATTACACTCATAAGCTACAAAACACACAACATGCTAAGAAATTTGTCTAACATAAGGAACTTTATTTTTCTGATGTGTTGATTAGAAATATGCTCTAGTTTAAGAATAGACTGGACTACTAAGTCTGGGAATTAACATAGCCTTAGGGCGCACAACATCCCTGATAGAAACTCATTTAAGTTTTGCGCTTGCCTAGCTCCTCTGTCCCTGTCCCCTGTTCATGCAGTGCCTCCAGGTTGCCTCTCATTACAGTCAATCATTGGTCGCCAACAATTTCAAGTTTGGCAACCTCTGTTGAATAATTCTGACTACACAAGTGGTGCTGGGGGAATAGTCGGTGGGCCAGAATTTGTAGGACCTCTAGAAAATGGTTTTTGTGAGTACTTTAGGGGGGCAATTTTATTTTGGTGTTTTTTAATTCATTTATTAGAGTGTTTTTAAAATCTAAAAAGTTTCCACATATAAAGTTGCACATTTTGGAGAAATTTGAGTATGAAGTTACCTAATAATCACCAAAGAGCTTAGTAAACTTATATTTGTAAAAACAACAGTTTTGGTGACTTTTTTGTAAAACAAGTAATATGGTCCCACCAGTTTCATTGTATTAAACAATATTACACTCATATTACATGTTTTACTTTTGTAGATTAATTGTAAACAGTGAAATTTAAAAAATGTAAAGAGACGCCTAGTGGCAAAAATGCAAACTAAGTCTGAATGTTACTAGGAAGTTATTCTGGCATTGTCTGGCAACAAAAATAACATAAAACACTTGAGACAGGGCACAATTTGTGCCTCAATGACTAAAACATTGACTAATGGTGTAAAATACAACTTGTTTGCATAATACACCAGAAATACGTTATAGTACAAAAACAATATAATTGAATGATCTCTGTGAATGTGCACACAGACTGTATGAAAATAATAGATTATTCTGACAGCGTTTATCAAACAGTATGAGACAAATACATGACAATGATCAAAGTATGTACTTTCTATGACTTAATCAACAAATAAAATTAACTTTTTTAATATATTACAAAAAACGAAACAACAGGGTTGGAGGTCTATTTAGGCTTGACTTGCCAAAGAACTATCCAATGTTATGCAAAACAGTGTTGCTGATGTTACTACAGTTGTCACAGCTGCACATTTCTGTACAGTTTGACCCAGCATTGCAGCACAAACTCAGTTTCCCAGCACACATGTTCTTTTTGCACTTGCAGCGTTCATCGTTTAGTACTGTCAATGGAGATGCGGGCATTGCCATACATTTTAACTGCAAAGCTCCACCGCCAAGGAGCCAACTATGGTCGATTAGAAAGGGTACAGCACTGCACACTGGTGATTGGCCAGCAGGCAATGAATGGTCAAACACTAAGTCCTCGTTTGGAGGCGGGGAGGATTTGGGCAAACGTTTGATTCAAAATATGTTATAATGAGCTGTGTTAATTCGAGTCAGCAAGTGAATTATTGAACACTAGCCTCAATTCACTTTCGTATCTCTTAGTCGGGCACAAACTACAATAGTGAGTAGCTTCAACAATATTTCTTAAGATTGCCCGTCCAAATAACTTCATGCACACCAGCTTTCTGAAGAACAGCTTCAAAGTCTTGCTTAAGTTTGGAAAGGCAAATGACATCTTCATGTGTTAGAAGCTTTGATTCAATGAACTCCAAACAAAACTGTAGAAAAACATCTCTGAAAACTGCGGATTCGTCATTCTTCACAGTCGTCTTTCTATTTTTTATAGCATGATGATCTGTGGTACTTGGCTTCTAAGACACAAGGTCTTTATCTTTGAATTTCATTTGCGTATTCAGGGCTCTGGACTGAGCTGTTGCTTGCGATACAAGTCCAACTGAAAAAAAAAACCCGAACTGTTAACACTAATTTAATATTCAACTATAAGTGAGTTGGCATGCAACTTTTTCAGATGGACTTATCAGGAACTGATCCACCACCAGCCTAACAAATTTACATGCCATCTGATCTGTCGCCTAAAAATGTTGATCGTCTAAAAATTAGATTATTTGATGCAACTGAAAATAAATCAGCTGATATACCAGTGCAGTGATTGAAATTTAGTTTTTTTAAATCAGATGCTCAAACCACAGTCAATCGATTTACACTTAAGGTAATCGACCTTTGACGAAATGGACAGTGGCTTCCATCGTCCTCAAATTACGACGGCGACGATGCGACTTAGGCACTTTAATTTAATTATCATTGCAGCTACCTAAGTAATTAATGTTTACAAGAAATTGAGAAGAGATTCCCCCTATCCCAGGACTACGGCAGGGGATGACGGCCACTTGGGCATGTGGTTTGCAACCATCTACTCTATTTAACCTTCTCAAAACTTTTTGACTTTAAGTGCACAGTATAACGCCATATGATTATCCCTTAGCACAAGCAGTGTCGATGTGGCAACTGAACAATGGCGTGTTCGAAAAACAGGATTGCAGAAGTATTTGCTTAAACTGGGAACAAATGAAAACATTAACGACTTCCTCAGAGGCATCTCTCTATATGGTACTTCTAAACTTATCGGAACATAATTTGCCGAAAAGCATCCGGCATATGGAGCACCTATGGTATGACCACCATCTCTACTGGGTCAGCGGTATTGTCTAAGGCCTAGGCAGCCAATGGGCTGAACAAGTTAAAAAAACAACTGGTGATAATACTGAAACACACATGGAAAGTACCAAGATGTACCTGTTTTTGAAAGCTATACTTCTTTCCCTTTCTTGAAATATGGTCCACAATATACTTTTCCTGTTAACAAATGGTGCACTCATGTTTCAGAATGTTCCTATCTTGTTCAGGTTAATTGGGTGTTTCAGATTTTGGAAGTATTATTGGTTTTCTTGGGAAATCTTGGATAAAATCTGTATCACTTTCAGCAACTTCAGCTTTAGTACTTCTGCTGGTGCCTTGAAACGTTGCTATGTCGTTCTATGTCCTTTCAATTTTTTGGTCTGACACTTGGTCTTCTAGTCTACAGCACTCAGGAGTAAAGTGTGTGGGCTATACCAGGACATCCAGCTGTTTTTTGCACAAACGTTTGTGACACCTCTTCTTCTTTTTGATCTACTGATCTACAGAGTTCCACAGTCCATCAGCTTTCGTCAGGAAGCTTCCCTAAGCTTCTTTAGGCTCTGACATCACAATTTTGTGCTGTTTGATAAACATTGAATTATACAGGCATCACACTCCATGGGAGCAGCCATATTGAAGTAACTAAGCACAACAATACAATCTGGCTCTCTGATTGGTCAATTCAATAGAAAAGTGCCATCAAGTGGTAGGAATGTGCATCATATTTTGTGCAACAAAAACACCTTTTTAAAAAAATGTGCAAGTGTAGACGTGGGAACTTTTTGGAATTTAATTTATAGGTATATTATCTAGCCACATAGACAAAACTAGGTCCCCCCCCCCCCAAAGTACTCACAAGGATGAACGCTATGAGATCTGGCCCACCGACTAGAATAGGTTATTAAAGACCCGACTACCATTCAAGTTGCACATTCACTGCCTTGTGAAAGCATAGACCATTATGAAAGTAACACCTGGGTCCAGGGTTTCAAGTTTTTACTCAAGGTTTTTTGTTATTTTCTATTCTACTTTTGTTTAAACTCGAGATAAGTTTTTTATTTTATATTTGAATGCTAATTGATGTCAATTAATGATCCCAGTATTAGAGCTAAAAGTTCGAGTCTGAGTTCAAGGTTTTACTAGAAATCTTAAGTTTTTACTCAAATTTTAGTTTGAAACTAGTGGTCATTACATACTATCTTGAACTCGCAAGAAAGTGGACTGGAAGTGACAAAAACAATTTCGAGTTCAATTTGGATTGAAAGCTTCACTCAAGAGGTGTATTCTCAAACATGATCACATAATCTCTTTTCAGGGTTTTAAATCAATCCATATAAGACTTTGCTAGAATATGTTTAGCCCAAAAAGCGTTTAAATACATGGTGGAGAATAAGAAAACATCTGTAATATACTGTATTGAAAAAATGAACCCTTTTTAAGTTCCTTATACATAAAGTGTACAATTTTTCAAGCTGCTATTAATCCAAGATTGGTCTCGTACTAACAATGTTGTTTTTGGCCAAACTAGTAGCTAGTAAATCTAATCACTATTGCTCGCATGAAGATTGGCATGTCTAGCAGTTGGATTTGGATAATAGTGTCCGGTGTCAATCTTCACGTGTGTGCTACTGGTTAGACTCTTGAACTCGCACTGTTCCTGACTGAGATTACACGTGACATATTGGCTTACGTTGAACTGATAGTTTGTTATTGCTTAAGACCTGGTGAAATAACCATGTCTTTGAGCACTAACAAAGTTTAATTTCTTCCAAGTCTACTAAGGAACAAGTTGGGACAGGGATATATACAGGGCTTGGAATTTTCCTCTTTTAAGAGGATTTCCTTTTTTTATTTCCTCTTGTCTGATTTCCAGCTTCTTTTTTATTATTATTTTGAATTGATTCATGCAAAAAACATTCATTTCAGTCAAATTTTACAACACAAAAATATTTCTATCTCACAAGCCTATTTGTGAAACGATAGATCGCCTGGAAAATTTTCTTGTTTTAGTCATTCCGATTCCTGTATATATGTGGTAAGTTGTTCAGATCAAAATTTATTCTTTTTCACACGACTTTAAGGAATTTAATTTGAACGAAATCTGGAAGCCAGAAAACACCATCTGATAAGCGCATTCTGAAATCAACAATTGCGCTTGTACTTACCATGATGTTCAACCCACATTGTTAGGTATACATGTATAGGGATAGGGTTCATATCACCATCCTTGGGCTTTCAGAATACCCTCCTAAAACCATTCCAGGGATACTCCCACAGGTTTATACCGGACATGACACCCAGCTGGGTGATTTTTCTCGAACAATTTCTCTTCCAAATGGTGCTTGAAAAAATCCCTACCAAAGCAAACTTTTCCCATGAATACAACAAAGGATTCAGTTGTTTGCATTAACCCTTATGAAAAGATTGTGCATTTGGGACATTAGGCTATATTCTTATTGAACTAAAAACCTCGGACAACAAATATAATGTTTTAGTGACTGTCTAAATGGGTGGAGATTCTTCCAGTACCAGATAATGCATAAAACTAAAGATTAGGGCCCATTTGGGACACCTCTCGGGTATTTTCATAGCTACAAATTTATCCTCGGAACATCTAGAGCACGTGGGCTATTTTCCTATTTACAAATTTGTCTTCGAAACACTTCGGGTAACGAAAATATTTTCGTAGCCTAAAATATCCCCTCGAAGATGAACGTTATCCAAAATATGGCAAGTCACGTGTTTTTCAGTCTTGAGAATAATAGGCTAAACTAGAAAGATTATTGTCAGTGCGTGACAATAACGGACTCTGCGCGTGCGTATTACTGGAACTATTATGGGAAGTTACTGAAAGCAACCCGTTTACCAATATGAAAAGGAATTCTTTAACATTGTAGGAGAAATTACGTATTAACTTTTTGATGACCTTTCCACTAATTGACCTCTTCCGGTGCATTATGAGCCCCGATGAGGGAGTAATTGTTAACTTGATTAAAAGTGTGGTTAATGCTAATAATCACAGATGTTTTACCTTAAACACTTCAGAATACAAGATGAATGAAGTGATCAAACTTTCAGAAGAAAAATGCACCTAATGACCCCATGGGTGCACCAAATGACCTGAAAATTAAGAAATCATACTCAATCGCACTTAGTAAACAGATATGTAATTCTGAAGTCTCTAGCTCAAAATTTTAGTTTGCACTCGATGACCTTTGACCTATTTTATCTGATTGGTTAGGCCTATTGCGAAGTAAAGTAGGGTATTCTTTTGGCATGTTGACTCACACCAGTGTGCTGAAATTGAAAAGAATTCCTTGAAAAACGTAAGAGATATAACATTTTGAACGTTACATGACCTTTGCACTAATTGACCTTATCCGGTGCATTTTAAGCATCTTTAGGAGAATTATTGCAAAGCCCATGGAAAATGTGTTTAACGTTGAGAATCACAGTTGTCTAACGGTTGACACATCAGAATACTTACTGATTGTAAAGATAAAATTTTCAGAAGATAAATGCACCTAATGACCCCATGTTTGCACTAAATAACCTGAAACTTTGGATTCCGATTTGATTTACTTGTGGCAATCAGACCTGTCAATTTGAAATGTCTAGCTCAAAATTTTAGTTTGCAACTAATGACCTTTGACCTGTTTCACCTGATTGGATGACCCGATTACTTAGAAAAGTAAGTTTTCAAATTGCCATGTTGACATATACCAGTGCACCGAATTTGAAAAAGATAGCTTCAAAACTGAAGGAGGAGTAGCATTTTGAAAATTATATGACCTTTGCACCAAACGACCTCTTCCGGTGCAATATGGAATATGATTATATTACCAATCAAAATTTATATACTGTCATAACTCATATGCTGAATTTAAAGACCGTACCTGCACCCAATTTGGAGTTATTAAGCCTCAAAGTTGGTCGGAAGAAGAATAAGAATAAGAACTAGAAAGATTATTGTCACGGCGTGACAATAACGGACTCTGCGCGTGCGTATTACTGGAATTATTATGGGAAGTTACTGACAGCAACCCGTTTACCAATATGAAAAGGAATTCTTTAAAATTGTAGGAGAAATTAGATATTAATTTTTTGATGACCATTCCACTAATTGTCCTCTTCCGGTGCATTATGAGCCCCGATGAGGGAGTAATTGTTAACTCGATTAAAAGTGTGGTTAATGCTAATAATCACAGATGTTTTACTTTAAGCACTTCAGAATACAAGATGAATGAATTGGTCAAACTTTCAGAAGAAAAATGCACCTAATGACCCCATGGGTGCACCAAATGACCTGAAAATTTAGAATTCAAACTCAATCGCACTTAGTAAACGTAATTCTGAAGTCTCTAGCTCAAAATTTTAGTTTGCACTCAATCACCTTTGACCTATTTTTTCTGATTGGTTAGGCCTATTGCGAAGTAAAGTAGGGTATTCAATTGGCATGTTGACATACATGTACCTCAGTGTGCTGAAATAATTTCTTGAAAAACGTAAGAGATATAACATTTTGAACGTTACATGACCTTTGCACTAATTGACCTTATCCGGTGCATTTTAAGCATCTTTAGGGGAATTATTGCAAAGCCCATGGAAAATGTGTTTAACCCTGAGAATCTTAGTTGTCTAACGGTTGACACATCAGAAAACTTGATGATTGAAAAGGTCAAATTTTCAGAAGAAAAATGCACCTAATGATCCCATGTTTGCACTAAATGACCTGAAACTTTGGATTCCGATTTGATTTACCTGTGGCAATCCGACCTGTCAATTTGAAGTGTCTAGCTCAAAATTTTAGTTTGCACCTAATGACCTTTGACCTATTAAACCTGATTGGATGATCCGATTACTTAGAAAAGTAAGTTTTTAAATTGTCATGTTGACTTGTACCTGTGCACCGAATTTGAAAAAGATAGCTTTAAAACTGAAGGAAAATGAGCATTTTGAATATTATATGACCTTTGCACCAAACGACCTCTTCCGGTGCAATATGGAATATGATTATATAACCAATCAAAATTTATGTACTGTCAAAAGTCATATGCTGAATTTAAAGACGGTACCTGCACCCAATTTGGAGTTATTAAGCCTCAAAGTTGGTGGGAAGAAGAATAAGAAGAATAAGAAGAATAGGAATAATAACAATAATAAGAATAAAATTGAAGAAAACCCAGGAACAACAGTACTATGCGCTTACACGCGCAGAGTAATAAGAATAAAATTGAAGAAAACCCAGGAACAACAGTACTCTGAGCTTACACGCTCAGAGTAATGAAGTCCGCACACATGCAGGAAGCTTTCACCTATTAGGTGAAATTTGAAAACACCCGAGGTGGTCTGGATGCCCTTGGAAGTAATTGTTTTCAGTGCATGCTCGAACTTTTGGTCATTATGGCCAATCATTCTCCACTAAGTTTGAAAGTCACGCAGGTTAAATTCACCTTAAAGGAGAAATTTAATGCTCCGAATATACCCAAGATGATCTGATGGCTTAGGACCCTCAAGTTGTGCGGGGTCCCACCTCAAAGAGGCCGGGGAAATAGGAAGAAAAAATTATGGCAACGTGGGGAGGGGTGTAGCTCAAGAATTGTGGCTACCTGAAGGGTCGAAAATTGTGGTGTTCTAGGGGTGAATATACTGTGTCTACTATAACACTGTACAGTGACGGATTTAATGGGGGGGGGGGGGGGGGGGGGC
>NMRA01000714.1:0-19134 GCA_002633005.1 Phoronis australis | reverse complement strand
TGGGGCAGCAAGGGGGCCATGGCCCTGCGTAAAATTCTCCCAGATTCCATTTGGCAGTTTGGGAGTGTGAATGTCTGACAGCCAAAATACTCTGCCCTTGCCGCTGCCCTCTCCCCCGAACTCAAAATCCTGGATCCGCCCCTGCAAGAGACGTTTTCAATTCATATAAAGCGTTCAAATACTGAAACTGAAAAGGCCAAGTGAAAAGAGTGAAGCCATTGTTAATTCAGATTTTTTTCATAATAAGGAATCGATAATTTCAGCTGAGTTTGTTGGTAAAATAACAATATAAACAGCTACCTCACCAGAGAGTTCGACCGCAAACGCAAACAAAAATAACTTTTACTCTCGCGACACCTAGCGATCTGATAACATAAGACCTGATGTCAGCATACGCAGAGCAAATTTCCTGGTTAAAAATTGCCAGCTGACAGCCAATGAAAACCATCGTTCTAGTGCCCTGTACCTGGGCCTTCACAAGCCATCCCTGACGTCAGCTTGTGAGGCCCGGGAACCAGGTTAATGTATACCTACGCTTAAAAACAAGTTCTCAATTGCTATTCGTTGTAACAATATATATTATCCTTATTGTATAATATGTTATATTGTGGGTCTTGCGTTTTATTAAAATAATTTGATTATGGTATACTTTGGCCTTTTAATTGGAAATTATAAGTTGCCTCATTGAGGCGAATCACAACATACCCTTTGTAAATTCTTACGCTCTCCTCGTACACAAGGTGGTAAATTTTTATATTAACAAAACCTTTATTTTCTGGCCTAGAAAGAAAATTCAAAGTTCTGAAATGCTTGGTTTTTCGCGAGAAATTTGGTTAAGCAGGTAATTTTTTTGAATAAACTTTATTTTTTTACCAACAGTTGACAGGCACGTAGTTTTATGGCATAGTGGGGTGTCATTAAAGGATTACGTACATGACCAAGCAGCCCAAGCAGCTGGCCTCCAACCGTCAGACGATGGTCGTCCGACGGTCAATTTTCAGCTGGACTGGGTGCGTCATGACACTACACCGACTGGCCCGACATCTATATTGAGTACAAAGCAAGGTATACTGCTATGCTAAAGAAAATTCCTACGCCAACACGGAAAAACTATTTCCAATGTTACATTGTGCCGTTGCTTGAAAATTTTAAGTAAATAAACAATTGCTTAATTCAAAGAAAGTTTTGAAAGATTTTAATTACAGAAGAAGCGGGGAGACCGGGCACTTGCAGGGGTCACGATTAAACCGTGGCATCCGACATAGGCGTGGGGCCGCGGACAGTCGAGAAAAAAGACTGCGAATATGGATAACAGAGAAAATTTAAGAGAACACTTGACAACTCAGTATCCGTGCATGGTTTACCCTTTGAGGGCCCTAGCCAGGCTATTGCTGTTAGGGTCTTTTGTTTTTGCAGCATGTAGTAGGTCATATAAACGCACTTGAAAACGTGCACTTAAGGTTATCTCCAACCTTATTTAGTGGCCTCTATTCTAACTCGTATATCAAAAAACGTAGCTTTGTCAACAAGTAGAAGTATATATTTTATGAAAGAAAAAAGATTAGGGAATATGAAAATACATTTTGTATTAATTTACCATTATTATTTTTACGTTAGATTTTTTTTAAGTCAAAATTTTATTTTAAGAAAGGTACATTCATAGCAAAATAACCCCCTGGGTCGATTTTAATGAAACTTTTTATAATGAAAACTTCACCAGTTACCTCAAAAACGCTGTTAGGAATTTTCGATTAGTCTTTTCGTTTGGTTTCTATGACAAATGAATTCGCAAAACGTAAGGTATCTTTGTAAAAACGGAAGTCGTATTCGTCTTTGTTACATTACGCAAAAATAGGACTTTATATAAAAAATCCTAACAGCATGTTTGAGACTGATGGCTAAATATTAAATTTGGAAAGCTTCAGCGAAATCCACTGCGCCGTTTTCGAGAACTCGTGTTCCTAAGTTCAAATGAAGTCGAGTTGCCGAAGCCGAGAAAAAGCCGATACACTGGGACAAGTGAAAATCTCAAAGTCTTCGCTTAATTATTCGGTAAAAGCTTGTTTTCGTTACACATAACCTATACAAGCCTTAAATATGTTCGCTATTTCAACATTCACTCGCAATGTCAACTGATTTTGGAGTGCATAATTAACTTAATTATCATAAAAACGTACCATTCCCAGCTAAGTACCGTTGTTTGCGAGAGACCATTTGACCTACTTTTGTATGTAAATAGGTCAGACTTCATTGTTACACACATATCTTGTAGGCCTACACGTCACGTGCTGGGAGACTGATACGAAACCAAGTAAGAAATGGGTAACAAAGATCAAATCGTTGGTTATAAAGCATGTCGTTAGCGGGAAACCGAAACATTGAAATGTCAAATTATTAATTGAATGAAGGAATTAGGGTGAGGATTCAATTTGCTGTATTCATGACCACAGGGGCCTGATAGATCGGCAGCCCAGAGCACTTAGCATGGATGAATGAGGTACCAACATCTGACCACGGGAGCATTTAGAGTCCACCTCAGTACATGTATGTACAGAAATGGACGTCTGCCGTTGCCTTCTGCACTCTGGGTGTGATTCCTGGGGGCCTTACAAAGGACCCAGAAAATGAGCTAGACTAAATATTCGAGGTACCGGCCAAAACTGATTTAAAACGAACAATAGTACCGCACGGAACACCGAATGACCCATGACAGACAAATTGCACTCTGCGGAATGGGTCCGGCAGAAACCAAAAAAGGACCTTCCCAAAAATGAGCTAGCACATAAATTCGAGACACCACACAAAACCAATTCCATATGATTCAATACATGTCACAGATCACTAAAACCCTATGACAGACAAAATACACTCTGACTTATGCCCGGCAGAAACCCCCAAAACATTTCAACCATGGTATGCTATCAAAAATTTGAGCTAGACTAGATTTTCGAGGTACCGGCCAAAACTGATTTTAAATGAACAATAGTACCGCACTGAACTCCGAATGACCCATGACAGACAAATTGCACTCTGGAATGGGTCCGGCACACGGAACCCAAAAAGTACCCCCCTCCAAAAATGAGCTAGCACATACATTCGAGATACCACACAAAACCAATTCCCGGATTCAATACATGTCACAGATCATGAAAACCCCTATCGGACAGACAAAATACGCTTTGGGTTGTGCCTGCCGAAAACATCCAAAAATCCCAGCCACGGTATGCCATAAAAAATTGTGCTAAACTAGTTTTTCGAGGTGCCAACCGAACAATAGTACCGCACTGAACACTGAATGACCCATGACAGACAAACTGCACTCTGGAATGGGTCCGGCAGAAACTAAAAAGACCCCCCAAAATGAGCTAGCACATACATTCGAGGTTCCACGAAAAACCAATTACACGAGATTCAATACGTGTCACAGATCACTAAATTCCCTATGACCGGCAGACAAAATACACTCTGGATTGTGCCTGGCAGAAACCCTCAAAAATGTCAACCACGGTATGCCATTTTTGAGACAGTTAGATTTTCAAGGTATCCGCTTGAACTGAGTTAAAACCAACAATCGTGCTGCACTGAACACCCGTGAAAGACAAATTTTACTCTGGAAATAGTCGGCCAGAAACCCAGAAAGGACCTTGAAAATGGAGCTACAACTGTCCATGCAGCTTCCCCTTGCTAGTTCAAGTACTCGGGTGGGAAACCCAAACAACTGGACAACAAGATGTTAAAAATTGCACAACGGAAATCGAAATGCATATATTCTCAATTGGTGACAAAAGTGGTGTATTTAATAAGTTAACTGCAAAAATGGGACCGCAGGAACAAAAACTAATTATAGAAAACTTTCGTTTACTAAAACCTGTGTTTACTCTAATGGTGACAAGAAGCGAAAAGCAGACGGGTGTGAAGATGTAAGACAGTTAATTCGTTAAGTGGTAAGTTTTTGAAGAAATTCCACATGATGTCGAAATTCAGCGTAGTGTAAAGTGTTTTAGTTTCGCGAAGTCATTTTTCGATGGCCGAAATAATGTCCTCCGTGATAAAAATACAAATCACCCCTAATTTGGTGAGCAGCCACGCAGTGGAGTCCCAATGCTATTTAAATAAATATATAAACAACGACGTGTTTCGGGAACAAGGGGTCTCGCTGCAGCATTGTCTGGTCTGCATGCAATCATATGACAGGGTGTGACGTCACAGCAGCACTGTATAAGAAAGGGAGAGTGAGGCCTCTGGAAATCCTGATGAAAGACTCATACGGGACGCTCATCATATTTAGTGATGGGAGGAGTCAAAGATACAAATGAAGCGAGATAGCTGAAATTATACGAGATGACCGGAAACATAAACAAGGTAATAATTGTAATTGATAAAATATAGTTTATAAAAGCAACGAAAATAATTTCAAAATGTTTTCATAGTATTAAACCAAAAGGCCCCGGCGGTTTCACGTCATGCTTAAAAACAGTAAATGGTGGTGAGGTTTTATGTTTTTGTTCGTCAGCTCTTGGACAATTGGTCCCTCGTCCATAAAATTTTCTCAGTATTTATTTCAGGAAAAGCCGATGTCCAACACCAAGAAGATTGACTATGCATAGCTTCTCCCTTGCCGAAAGACAATATTGAACAAGATCAAACAAGCCCATTATGTTGCCATGCTCTGGGGTCAAGTGGATTCGGCCAATCCGGGGAAACGATTGGATCCTCTTACCTACGGTTGGAAGGTACAAGATGGATTCTACACTCCCGAATGGTTTTGTGGTTCTGCCGTTCTTGATGTCCTTTTTGAAGGTGCTGGTCTTTTACAAGAAAACCAAGCAGATCAAGAGGTAGAGGAATTGGGCTATGACGAAACAAGCAAGCCCGAATCAAGCTGGAGTAGCAGTGACGAATCTGATGTTGAAATGTATTAAAACTAACAGGAAACTACTTTTGACATTAAAGTGTAAATTGCAAGGTCTAAGTATGTTAAATTGTAATAATATTTTCAAGATATTGTTAGTTGGATATATCTTCTTCCAATTATCATGTTATTGTGTCTGTAGTTACGTCAAAAAGCGAAAATTAAAAAAAATCCGCGAAAAGTTGACCTTTGACACCGTGACATGGTGTTGGGGAACACAAACTAGATCAATATCCCACAATGCAGTTTACCGCTCATACAAAACAGTGGAAGACGAACAAGGAGCGTTCAATCTTGGCGTGATGTAGACATGGTACATCGGTGTGTGTGCACCAACTGTGCTAACACCAGCCAGGTGGAAGGCGTGACCCTATTTAGGTTTCCCAAAGACAAGCATCTGGCCGCGAAATGGCACGTTTTCGTGTGCACTGCTCGTCATTGTAAAATGACTGTCGAGTCGGCCATGGGAGCCGAAATATGCTCCAACCACTTTGAGGACGGCTGCTTCGACGACAAACATATCATGAAGTTTGAAGCTGGTCTTGTGAAAAGGTAAGTTATCTTCATAATTTATGGCTTATATCCATGACGCTTTCTCAGTGCTTGAACTATACCGATCTTTTTTCGCAATCACCATAGTTCTCGCGGTCAACAATTGCTGAGTGTTGCCGGTGGTATTTCTTTGGAATGTTGCCCAGTAGGCTATTTGTTGATTCAACTGTTCTTGGTCTTGTGTGTGTAGCAGCGCTAGTTGAGCATCATGTTGACCCAATGCAATTTCATTTGCTGATGGTTCTCAAAGTCAAGTCACGCGAAGTCAGTAAGGATCATTTAGGGTATCATATTTTTGAGAATCATTGTCTTCAGCCAAATTAGAGTGGAGATATACACCTGGTACTATGGGGAGAGCAGCACTTGGGGTGACAATACCATCAGCCCCCTATGGTGCACACCGCCCATGCCGATGGGCGGCCCAGCTCTGAAGTAACTACATACATGTACTATAGCCCTGTTGTAGATGTGCTTCCGGTGAATCATATGAGCCTCTGTTAGCTAATCGGTAATGGGAAATTGCCTATTAGCTGAATGGTTAGCACGCTTGCCGGTTTTATGGGGGTCGTGGGTTCGATTCCAGAGTCGGGTAATCTCGGCTATTACTACAGCCCCCCCCCCCCCACGAGGCTATGGTGCGCTTCTGAATATCAGAGACCACTGTATTTGAGCATCAGGAGGTTCTTTGTGGGGTTTTGTCAACCAAGTAATAGATGGTGGTGTGCTGACAAAAGTTTGAACTGTTCTAACGATGGTACTTAAGTTGCACGGTTTTGATTATTAAAGTAACCTGCTTCAAAAATAAAACAGGGTTAACTCTGGTTTTGGCCTTTGCTTGAAGGTTATAAAAGTAGGCGAAAACTTGCACTTAGGTGACGTCGTGTTTAACTTAAATCATTGATTCAAAATGATTTTTACTTTAAATTGCAGTTGTGCTTTTCAGAGTATGTGAACGAAGTAAGGAAGAATACGTTACACTTGTTGCGAAATAAAAGAGAAGCCAGTGACCTCGAAATTTGTTTGGAAATTGACGCCCCTCCAATGCTGAGTGCTGGTGCTCCAGACGTGTCCAAGGAGGAGGCCGTGGCACGGATGAGGAGCCGATATCCAGACAAATTCAATTAGACTGCTTGTTTTGTCAATGGACAGTACTGATATTTCTTTCCATCACATACATGACAATGAATGATATTGGGGCACGAAAAGACTGACGACCCACACAGGTACCTTTTCGCCCCCTTACCGATGCATTATATGGGACGGCAACAGTTTACTGTTAATCAAATAAACCTAAAAGCTATGCCACAATATTTATAGTCATTATATTGAAGTAACATTGAAATGTTTCAATGTTAGAACATAGTATGTCGCAGGGTTTATACAAAGCGGACAGCCATATGGCACGCTCAAAAGTGTTTCACGATTTCCAATACTGGTACTATAAATACTCTAGCATTGCTATCTGTACAGCTTTCAAAAAAAACCCCTAAAACATTGGTAGTGATGAAAATATACATGGGTCGTCAGTCTTCTCGTGTCTGCCAATATCATTCAAATTGTACGACAGAATAATCATTTGCACAGAATCCCAACTCTACTGTCTAACATTTTCTTGCGAGTTTTTTTGCGAGTGGTCCAAGCACTCTCTCCAGATTTCTCACTTCCTATACATGTGTATAATTTTGTGTGTTTTATACCATGTCATAGACATCTGAAGCTATTGCATACTGGAGCTTTTGGGTGGAAATTCAGTAGTTTGCCACGTCATGGTAGTTAATGTCTTGTTGAATTACAGTAGAACTCGGTAAGTTGGAGCCAGTGAGACAGATATTTCATCGAAGTCAAAGTTACTTGGAGGCGTTACAGGAATTAATGCATGCTAGCCTTTCTAGTTTCCAATGAAGCACTACCAATGTAACGAGTCCTACTGTATAAGAAGAGGGCAGGAGATTCAGTCTCTACCTCAGACAATAGTCCAGATTTTTATGTAACAGCAATATTGTTGAATGTGTTCACTTGAAACTCACTAACAACTCCAGTGAGACCAATTCCTAAGTAAACCATAACTGATGTTGAGTTTAGAGGTTTATAATGTAGTTCTAGTAACATTACACTTGTCATGACCATGTCACTATAAGTTCCTGAACATCAATATATGCTACTTTCTTTGTCAATTGTTTACCATTCTGAAAACACAGAAATCCATCATGGAATGCCAACTTCATTTTTGTACCACTGAGATTGCGCTGTGATTGCATTCGTTTGTTAGGATATTTGTTCTCTCTATGGAACTTGTCACTTATTTCAACTCGTCCAAAGTAGATACTCCCCGAGTCACAAGTTTTAGTAATAGAGTACTTAGGTAATGAGCTGGAGTTGGCATTCCAGGGATAAGACAACTCGATATATATATACATAAATGAAACTAATAAGAAAACCCTTGAAACTCAAAGTCCTCCTCATTTCCCGGTGGAGGGTAAAAAGCTCTGATGCAGGCTACTGCGCATGCTGGAATTACAACACGGACAGTTCGTCCTAGGTGACCATGCACCCATCTTTGGAACTGTCTGTAGGCTATGTGTCGCATCCTTTTATCAAAGGGTCCGTCATAGCCATCCGGATATTGGCTTTTATACTGCAACCATGCAGTCTCCAAAACATCACGATTGATGCACACAGGTTGAAAACTTCCATGGTACACGATACATTTTTTTCTTCCGTTTAAGTTGTCCCTCTTCATTTCGTCCTCAAGTTTAGCAATAACTTTGTCGACTTCTTGACAACATACTCTTTCTTCAATGACTGCAGTAGTCTGACAGTTGTCACACGTGCACCTGCAAGATGTGACAATATGTATACATTACTTTAGTAAACATCAAAATGTCGAATTGAAAAAATTACTGATTTACCAAGAGTGTCTCGGCCAAATTAATTGAGGGTTTGCAATGACCTCAGTTTTCGAGAAGACTGATTGTTGAGCAGCGACCTGTTTAAAACAGAACAAAAATGAAACTAAATTCCAAAAAACAAGCTTTGAAACATCACATAAATAGTAAAGATATTTACTTTTCATACAAATGAATACTGCTACACCCAGGGCAGTGGCAGATCATGCCTGGGGGATATATATATAGGAATGGACATACTTAGTTTGATTTGCTGACACCTGATTCATTGATGGAGGGGTCTGTTTTGTTAATAATCGTGAATATTACAGTAAACATTTTTAAAAACTTCTCAATATCCGATGCCTTCTATACTCTTTAGAAACTTTACCAGACGGTTCCTTCCCAAGTCAACTCTCACCCAAGCCATGTACCAATTTTCACAAATAACAGCAACATTAGGTACATAGGCATGAAAGCATTGACTTACACAAACTAAACCTGGTTAGAAAAACGTGTGTACATTGCTCTGGGTCCAAGTTGACTTGGCCCTAGAGTATGAAAATGAAGTGACCTGTTTTATAACCCATGGAATTCCCTCCGGCCCCCAGGTAAGAAAGTCTAAGTTGCAAAATTGCAATTCTTTTTTCCTCTTGTTTACACTACACAGTTGAGTATTGGGAGGTGGTTCTCATTCTTTCCCATGCATACATTTATTCACTCACTAGTAAGACTGAGCTCAGGGGAGTAGGAGACAACTTCGTACAATGCCCAATTGTCTGCCAGTGAAAGCCAGGATTCGAACCCGAGTCTCACAAACAAGAGTCCGGGGCCCAAACCAATGCGCCACTGTCTACAAATAATGAAAGACCACACATTGTTGAGTGATTTGCGTAAGTGCAACGAGTCCCATTTTTTATCACTGAAACTGGTACTTATCCACGGCTGAAAAATGATTCATCAGTGGGGACGAGAGCGCCTGGGAGTGACCGGTAAAGCTACTGAACTTAAAATTAAAAAAGACCAAGTAGTAATTCGCGGTAGTATGATGCATATTTATAATATTCTTACCAGTCACTAACATTCTGTCGCAACTCCTGCGCACCTTCTGCCCGTTGATATTCACTGCACGAACCGGCTGGGGCTGGATCGTCGACAACCGGAGCAAGGGAAACGGTTCTACTAGAGAGAAGGTGTGAGCACAAATTCAACGGTTCCTATGGGGTCTGTCGCCTCCTCCTCCACATCCGAAACGTCAGAATCGTCTGAAAACTCCACCTGACCCTCCCTGTATCTTTCAAAATATTCTTCATCTACGCTGCTGTACTCACTGGGATCCATATTGTTTTCTTTGTGTTCCCCAACACCACGTCACAGATGTGTAACGAAGGAAAATGGCGCCGTTTCTATTTTCCGTTACAACAATGGCGTTACAACGCCACGGCAACAAATATGTAAATAACTTTTTATAGCGACGTACAATTCAGTTAATGTTAAGAATATAGCAATAATAATTATAAACACGAATTTAGAGCATATTGTTGTTCAGATTGGTTGAGACCTTGCAATTTACACTTTAAACGTACAGCAGCTTGATGTTCTCGTCGATACAGCGATTTTAATTATCTGTTTCTGTTTGAAAGTGTTGCTCTATTTCATGTAGTTTATTTTGACTAAAGGAGTTTTTTAAAAGCACGTCTGTTACTTTTCTTTCAACGTATTGTTTAGTAGTCAATGGGATGAAAGAGCTGTTTGGAAACAATTTTCGTGGCTCCTCGATCTAGCGCAAATTTAGGGGCCATATGTTTTCACTGACGTACATGTATCCTTTCTGCTGGCAGTTTTAATAGCGTTTTATATTTTACACAATCTGCGTTCTTAAACTTCATTGAGTGGGTTGGTTTTAGACAGTTCCTGTATCCTCAAGTTTTACTGTTATCAGGTACATGTACTTTCCAAAATGCTTACTCTCCGCAATCATCCATTTGACAACCAGTGTGAGAGCTCAGTAGACGCAAAAGTATAAACTCATCTAATATGCAGTGGCGGATTTGGGGGGGCAAGGGGGCCATGGCCCTCCCTAAAATTCTACCAGATACCATTTGGGAGTTCGGATGCGACTTGCTGACTAGCACATGTGCGCAACCAAGGGGGCTCGGGGGTGAATAAACAATGCAGAGGCCCTGAACATACCCCGATTACCGTTTTTTTAGTCAACAGGTCCGCAAACCCAAAATTCGAGACCCCTGCATCCCCACAATTTAGGCTGGGCGCTCGCATCAGCCGAAATTCTGGTTATTCCTTTGCCCTTACCCCTAACTAAAAATCGTGAATCGTGGTTTCGATAGCACATACAGTACTGTGGTTGAGATTTTTTTAGGGTTTCTGCCAGGCAAAGTCCAGAGTGAATTTTGTTTGTCATAGGGCATTTAGTGACCTGTGGCATATATGGAACCTTATGGAATGGCCGTTTTGCGTGGTACCTCGAATGTATGTGCTAGCTCATTTTTTTTTTGGGGGGGGGGAGCTTTTTGATTTCTTCCGGACCCATTTCAGAGTGCAATTTGTCTGTCATGGAACATTTGGTGTACAGTGCGCTACTATTGTTTGTTTAAAACCAGTTTTAACCGGTACCTCGAAAATCTAGCCTAGCTCAAATTTTTGATTTTGATGGCATACATGTACAGTGGTTGAGATTTTTTTTGGTTTCTGCCGGGCACAATCCAGAGTGTAATTTGTCTGTCATAGGGTATTTAGTGATCTGTGACATGTATTGAATCATATGGAATTGGTTTTGTGTGGTACGTCGAATGTATGTGCTAGCTGATTTTTGGGGGGTTCTTTTTGCTTTCTAGCGGACCCATTTTAGAGTGTAATTTGTCTGTCATGGGTCATTCGGTGTTCAGTGCGGTCGTTTTTAAATCAGTTTTGGTTGGTATTTCAGATATCTAGTCTAGCTAATTTGTTGGGCCCTTTGTAAGGCCCCCAGGGGTCACACCCCGGGTGCGGACAAAGGCAGATATCCATTTCTGTTCATACTAAGGTGGACTCTAAATGCTCCCGTGGTCAGATGTTGTTACCGCGGCAGTAGCATTTAATTCTCAACGCCAACGGTCGAATGCACGTAGACGCACAATTCCTTTAGGATCAAAACTGCGTTTTGTTTTTGTTTTCCCCGGTAACATTCTACTATAAGTACACCTCGTTTACTCAATGTTATGGCGATTTTGGGAATGAAAGGACTGAGGGTATACATGTACGAAGCTGCTCTGTACCTGGAGGGAGATTCGATTTGATTGAAAGCCCTTTAACGTTTGATCTCAGATAAGTAGTAAACCAATATCAACGCAGTTGTGCGGTTCCTGGGTTGTTCTGTTAAATCTTTTTTTTTTCGCTACGCAGTTTTTATTTTATATTTGAAGTTCCCCGAGAATGAAGATACAGTGTAAGGTATTTTACTAGACCCGTGAAATATTGTAAAAATGGCCATTTTTGTGAATAAGGTTGGAGATAACCTTAATAATTCAAATACCGGTATATAAATATATACACATACACATACACATACACACACACACACACACACACACACACACACACACACACACACACACACACACACACACACATATATATATATATATATTTAAAAAATCAAGATCGTTTTAAATTCAAATATGCAATTTTGCGAATAGAAAACTATATTTGTCCAGAGGCTACTCCCTGGCAAGGGATAACGGAGACAGTTGTCGCTCTATTTTTTTCTCGAAATTGTATATCATTTGAGAAAAACTGATGACTTGACAGATAACAATTTAAGAAACAGTCCATATAAAAACCAGTAGATTTTCAAAATTCACTCTATACATAGAATTAAAAAAATCATTTTTGTACATGAATAGGTACCCTAACAAAAATCTAAATGCCAAATTTTGTGCACTTAATAACCCCTAATTTCGTCGCTGGACCATGAGACCACAAACTGGCACAATTCGCTAAATTTGCCGTCTCCCAAAATGTTTGTTTTCGGCAACGAAAATAAGTAACTTACAAAATAAATCATAAGTTATACTTTGGTGCCTGGAATAACCAACGTAAACTCTGCATAATTTTATGCCATTTATTAAAATCTGACAGTTTTGTGCTAGACAGAGCAGATAATCCACAGTCCACATTTTGTGAATAATTTTAGTGGCCGTTTTTGTGACCTATTTACCGCCATATTGCACCTTGTAGCCTTGTGTAACTTTTAGAACACACAGTTAAATACTTTTGCATATCACGAATCGAGATATAATAACCCACAGGTATCATCACTTACGTTATGTAACACATATATCTCAACTGCACAAAATAACAAGAGATATGCAGAACGTTGAAACTCACCAGGACTGCATCACGAACAGTTTGTTTGAAGAGATGTTAATCAGTGTCAAAAAGTGGCCAAAAGGTAGTGCAGAATGTATCAAAAATCAACACCAGTCATACTGTTGTTAAGTATCAGTCCACGGATCCACCGACCACTGTACAGCCAACAAGCGGCAAGGTGGGGGGTCAGCCATTCAGATCCATGTTTAGTCTGATAAATCACATTAGGGATGAGAGAAAATGGGTGAAGTAAGACACCACAAAGTTTGGTGGTTTAGGAGATACAAGGGAAGTGTTCTGGGGGGCAAAATGAGGCAATTTCTTGGTGTGGAATGAGTCATTTTTGACCAAATTTTCTACTCCAGTTTCTGCTTCAAACAGAATCGTTTCTGAACAATTTTGATATCACATGATAGGTTCATGACGAATGTCAGTAAAAAAGGCACCGACACTGCAATATCGGTTACCATGGTAACACTGGAACTGTTTCCGTGGACTCACATTTCCGTCTTGTGAAAAACCAGCAGTAAGCTGTACCCTTATAGCGAAGCTGCCCCCGCGAGAAAACTAAAAATAATAACATGGGCATGTAGAAGACTCCATGCCCTTGAAATTAATACAATAAAAACTTTGTCAGCCCTTCAGGCAGGCTTGGTAATAGGTGTCTGAATTTCACTATTTTCAGACCGCGTATGTGTATTTGTCATGTTAAACCAGTCACTAGTTGTGCGCCGTTTCTACGCATAAATATGCCGTGGTATAATACAACAATTAAAACAATTGGTTTGCTTAAATGTTCTTAATTAATTTCAAGGACACTAGCATTTTCAAATAAAATATGAAATTATACTAAATTTGTTCATCCAATTCGTTTGAATACCAAACTAAAGCTTACAATGCGTTAGTTGAATGATGGCTGACCTAAAGTGTGGGTTTGCGAATTTATCTGTTTATCTGGCACTGCCAGTCGCATCGACTGTTGTATTTCCACAAATTGCGGAGAGAAACAACTTTGGAAACTCTTGGGAAATGCATAAGGTATAGAGCGAGACATTTGAGCACCTTATAAGAGTACATGGAGCTGATGTGGAGGTGGAACGTGACTCAGTCTGTCTCAGTGTGCAGGAGCTACATAATCTACCGTAGAATCATCGTTACAACACTCGAGATATATTGGCCTCGCCCAAGAAACCGAGAATATCCACTGCACACTAGAGGAGAAATCTGATAGAGGTCTGAAAAATGACCAAAGACGTTAAGTCAAGGTTCAACGTCCAGCTTCGTGTGAGCTCAGGTAGGAATCACTAAACTCCAGGGTCCGACCTTGAGGAGTATTTTTAGAAGCGCGTCATTCATGCAAAAATACTTTTATTGACACACCGTGATTGCTTATAACTTGGGCCTTATTGCTAAATCATATCTTATTCAAATATGTTGATGTTTATGCAACTACATTGGCATAGAAAATAGGTAGTCATCATAACTTTTCATAACAACCACCAAATGTGTAACGCAACTTCTGCCCATGAACTACTTTTAGAGACTAGGGAGTATGTTATGTCTACCAATGATTTTCTGCGATTATGAATTTAATTAAACATGCTTGGTATTCATATTTTCTGAGCCGAAATGGCCACATAAAATTTAATTTGTTTAATTTTTCATTAATACAATTTTAGGAATCAGGAAAGGCTTATGCTGAAGAAGTGGCTTCTGCTGAAGTTGGAGACTTGCCGATTATTAGTAAAGGTTGGGTATGGAAAAGTTCACAACCAGTAAGAAGGTACCCTTCTGGACAACTAAGTGAGGGGGCTAGAGAGAGGCCGAAAAGTCTACTCCCAGAAGATATGTCAAAGAGAATTTGTAGCTTGAGGAACGAGTCGGGGAAAAAGTATTTGCCAAAGATTACTGGCTTATACCACAACAGGTCCAAAGTAATTTGTTGAGATAGGCCACTTTCAGCAAATGTGGGGAAACTGGGACAGAGGAAGTGGAGTATGCATTGAAAGAGGCAATCTGCGATTGTCAAGGATGTAGCATTGTAAAAATTCAAAGGGAGGAAACAGTACAGTGGCTGGACCTGTAAATACTCTGGCTGATCTGCTAAATCCAGTGGGGGCATTATTGTATCAGCACAGCTGTGTAGGGAAGTAGGCTTGTGTGTTGTCGCAAGCTTTGTTTGCACCAGAACTGCTTGTGTGAACAGCACAAATCTAAAATTTACCTAGTCTAAGACTGAATTTTTGTCCAGGCACGGATCATGATCCTGGGCCACATGGTAATGGTACATTGTTCATTTTGTTTAGCCACTGGATTTTTTGGTCTGACAGGATTTCTCAGTGTCGCCATCACATTTAGATGATTTCTGACCACTGTACTATTCCCTTTCCTTGAAGATGCGTAATTGATCTGAATTTATGTTTCCGCATTTTATTTACCATTATAGATTTTTGTTTGTAAATGGGTATATATTACTGAAATTTGAGACCCTGTTGCAGTTAGGCTGGTTTTGTTAACTTATCTTTCTGCCTGGGTTGTAAACCCATATTCTGTCCAGGAGGTAATAAGTTTTGATTTAGACCATTTACCTCTATAAACTTTGCTCAGTTTGTTCCTTATCCAGATGGGAAGTGATTTCTGGAATTGTAGCGAATTGACAGTTTGCTATTCCTTGAGACCATGCTGTGTGTATAAAATCACACACTATTAGTCTGGTCTCTAGCAATTGCATATTGCCAGACCTTTCAAAGTTCTGAAATTGCTCAAAGTGACCTGGAAGTAATACCTATTTCGTGATGGTAAAATGTCTTAATCAAAAGTTGTTTTATGTGATAGGCGAGTTTATATCCACTTCAAATGATTTTTTGTTGCAGTACTGAAAAGTATTGGCACATTAGCTCTTGTGGCTCCTTGTTTTTTTGGCGAATTGACCATTTTATGGTTCCCATGGGTAATTTTGTTACTGGTCTAGTATGTATGTACAACTGTAATCGTAGGGCAATTGTAATGCAAACCATGTTGCAAAAGTATTTTTTCATGACCATTTCATTGTAAAATGCTACCTAATTGGAACCGACAAGCCGATTTTTCATTTTGTGGTGGCTAGTTTTGATAAGAACATTGATGTGGTAAATACAGCTACCTCAAGTTTGGGAAGAAGAGATTTCCAGTGTTGTCAGCAATATTGCGAAATCACTTTTTCGCAATGAGACTACATCACCTTAAATGTAATTCCTTGACTTTATGAGCTTTGTGTGGTTGACTCTGTCCTGTAGCAATTAGAGTGTTGAAAAGATCTAGAAGGCATTTTTATTAGAGTCATAACATTTGCACTTTTGACTGTATAGTTATTTTTGCATTGTATTACGAAAACATATTTTGTAGTACACAAGTCTCTAGTTGGTATTTTATATTTTTTCACAAGGAATATTTTCAACTTAGATGAGTTGTCTGTGAGGTAGGCAATTTTCAAATAAGATAATGAATAAAATTGTCAAACATTGTTTTATTTTTTAGATGTGTGATCTTCCAATAAATGATTACTTTTAAAAAAAACTGTGCAGAATTTTATTTTCACTCTTCATTTGAAGGAGAATAAATCCATAAACCTGCATTGTCTAGAAATTTTACTCAAACTACATATTACAGGGTTGGGGATTGGAATCTTAATACAACAGAGTCTGAACCCGTACCATGAGCAATACAACACAATACACGGATTAAAAAATTTGCTGTTTAGGTTCCACGGAAAGGATTCGTGTGTGCGGTAATAGTTACTGAGGTGCGTGGTCATTGTTTGTGGATACTTTGGGATTCCTCTTCTGTGGTCATCCACGGGAAACCTGGTCGCATAGAGAACAATAGATTAGCATCTTCATTGTTCCCGTTGTTATAATAAAGATATAATGACGAGCACTTATCTGCAACGGTCTGATGTACGCAAGATTCTATATCTATGCGACCTTTGTTGTTACATCCAACAATGACACAACAAAGGAAAACAATGATAGGACCGATGGGCGAAAAACATGCGACGAGTTGCCACGGACAGTGGTGGAGTTTTTCTTGTCATTCGAATGTTTTAGAGAACTGCAAACCCGGTATTTCGTCAGGAAAATTTCTGCGGTCTTTTGTTTTAAGTCGTGGGAAAAATTGCGGTCATGCAACCAAACTTATCCTTCATTTGATATTACAATGCATTGCATGAACATTTGATCAACAGAAAATCTGACTTGAATATGTGTGAAGAAATACCCATGAGGAAATTGCAAAGTAAAACAACTGTAAATCAATATAACCTACATTTGTCGAGTTCATGTCTAACCCTGTTCACTGTGGAGGACATAATCGGCTTTTTACAAAATGGAGCCATGTATGGTATTTAGGGGTACTATAGCCCTAAGTGATCAGTAGTAAAACGTTCAAAACATTCAGGAGGAACTAACTTGTTGCAAAATATCGAAAAACATGAAGGACAATCGGATTTTACGGTGCTCACGCATCGATCTCAGATATATGAAAATTTCTCATTTTAGTACATTTGAGGTACCAAAATGTATAACTAATAAACTGGCTGACAAAGTTTTTATTTTATGAAATGAAAGTAACATGTTTTGTCAACATTTTGGCTAAGTTTGATTCTCATAACAGTGGGGGCAGATTTGGTACAGCAGTGTACTGAACACAACCTCAAAATGGCATAACGGGGGGCAGTGTAGTAAAACTACTAAATGAGGGTGGTAAATCGGAATCGTGTTTCAAGACATCTGTGTAACAATCTACAGGCACCACTAAACAATGCCAAGTGAATAATAAATCAATAGCTTTCATTCAAGGAAAAATATGAACAGTTAAAACTGGACAGTTTTTATACCGTGAAAACATGGCTGCGAAGCCGTAAAATGTGTTCGAGCCTATAATTTTAGAAAAACGTAATATTTTGAGGAAATACTTGGCTGCTGTTTATAGATCCCATAGGACTACTTATGTGCCAAATTTGGTGAAAATCGGCTGACCCCCACCTTGCCGCTCATGGCTGGTGCTCTCGTGGACTAGTACTTAATAGGAAACACTGCCAGCTTTCTTTCTGAGCGTTTGAGCAGTTTGGTGAATATGGAGGCTGATGCAGATAAATAATGACTGCAAGAAGTTTGACATAGAGAAGTACAGCATTTGAATATAAATGGTTTATATATCTGACTGACGATAGATAGTGCGACGTGGCCAATCAGAAGTGTAAACAGAATGATGTATTAGATAAGCAATTCGTGTCGTTTAGGAGCTAAGGGCATAATTATTTTTTTTCGGTAATGGGTACCGAATTTCCCCGCCAGACAGATTCTCATTCAACCATAAACAGGTTTGTCGCCAAGTCTTCAATGCTGAGATAAAGTGAATTGTTTTGACTACAAGATAGCACTTATGAGTTTTGGGAAGTTATTATCGCTATTCCTTCATATAGGGTTGTGGTCCTTCAAACTTTGAATTGTTTCCGTACGACATATTTATCTGCAAAGAAACACTGAAATCAAGACCTTTGGAAGGAACTTTTTTATACGAAGATTCGACTTGTTTCTACTCGCTTGTCATTTTTTACCTTAAATGGGGATATTCTTGCGGCACATCATATTATTAAAAAAATGACATTTATTTCGCTTTTGGTGTTTTCAAAAAAAAGATGAAGTAGATGAAACTACAGCTCTGAAACACCAGTTTGGAGTTGAGCAAGGTCCATGTTCCTATATAAAGTACAGAATTGCGGTGGCACATGAGTACTGAAAGCAGACACTCCGGCAACCAAACATGTGCTAATGATTGACAGGTCTACCAAATACTTTGAAAATAGTTTGAATATTGCAACATTTGAAATACATTGTATGTTTCTTTCTGAGTTGAAAGGGCCAACTTCTCTCTTTGATTAACTGGGAGTCTTAGTAATCTTACAATGTGGGTGTCCAAACTGGAGAGATTCTGATTGACAGGGCGTCCAAATGATACATTGGGCGTCCTTGCCAGAGTGTCCACATTAATGCTAGGGCGTCCATTTGGACGCCTAGGACGTACGCTGCATGAAGGCCTGATTAGAACTTGGGTTGACTATGTACATGAGAATAATATTACATGAGAAGTATAAGTATTAAGTATATAGTGGTTGTTGTGTAATTAATTAAGGGTATTAGTTGTTTACTAAAATTTATTGCCTCCTATGAGTGCATAGGAAATGAATCAGCATGTTTGTCTCTAACCATGTGTTTATGCTCTGCTAGCAGAATTATGTAACTTTAAATTCACCGGAATTGGTCAACTGTGGGGTTAGCCAGTTCTGACAACACCAATAGTCTTGTTATTATTCAGCAGAAATTACTTAAAGATTTGTCTGTCCGTGACCATATTTGGCGAAAGCTTAGGTTCATATGT
>NMRA01000713.1:153535-171266 GCA_002633005.1 Phoronis australis | reverse complement strand
GAGAATGATTGGCCATAATGACCAAAAGTTCGAGCATGCACTGAAAACAATTACTTCCAAGGGCATCCAGAGCACCTCGGATGTTTTCGTAACCTCAAATTTCACCTAATAGCTGAATGCTTCCTGCATGTGTGCGGACTTCAGTTAGCCTATTATTCTCAAGACTGAAAATCACGTGACTTGCCATATTTTGGATAACGTTCATCTTCGAGAGGATATTTGAGGCTACGAAATTACCTGAAGTATTTCGAAGAAAAATTTGTAAGTATGAAAATATAGCCGTCGTGCTCCAGATGTTCCGAGGGTAAATTTGTAGCTACGAAAATACCCAAGAGGTGTCCCAAATGGGCCCTAAGCTTCAGTGTTATGCATAATATAGTACTAGAAGAACCTCCACCCATTTAGACTGTGGCTAAAAAAAACATTACGATTGTAGTCCGAGGTTTGAAGTTCAATAATGGTGTATAAGCTTAATGTTACAAATGCACAATATTTTCACAAGGGTTAATGCTAACAACTGGATCCTTTCGTCTGTCTTTTTCACCCATTAAGTTTGAAATAGTCGGCTCAGTGATTCCAGTTGTTCAAAAAGGAATCTGGTGTCCAAACTTTTAAAAATACAGGTATCGTATTAAAACCCCTTCTGCAGTAGGAAAAAGGTACCATTTGCAGTGTTTTTAACTTCCAGAGTGAAACCCGTTGTATTCATGGGAAAAAGTTTGCTTTGGTAGGGATTTTTTGAAGCACCATTTTGAAGAAACATTGTTCGAGAAAAATTACCCAGCCAGGTGTCATGTACTGTATAAACCTGTGGGAGTACCCCTGGAATGGTTTTAGGAGGGTACTCTGAAAGCCCAATGATGGTGAAATTAACCCTATATCTATATACCTAACAATGTGGGTTGAACATCTTGGAAAGTACAAGCGCAATTGTTGATTTCAGAAAGCGCTTATAGGATGGTGTCTTCTGGCTTCCAGATTTCCTTCGAATTAATTCCTTAATGTTGCTATGAATGCGTCTTGTGTGAAAAAGAATAAATTTTGATCTGAACAACTTACCCCTGTATACAGGAATTGGAATGACTAAAAGAAGAAAATGTTCCAGGTAATCTATCATTTCACAAATAGGCTTGTGTTATAAAAATATTTTTTGTGTTGTAAAATTTAACTGAAATAAATGTTTGCATGAATCAAGTCAAAATAATGATAAGAAAAAAGAAGCTGGAAATCAAATAAGAGGAAATAAAAACAAAAAATAGGAAATTCTCTTAAAAGAGGAAAATGTCAAGCCCTGTATATATCCCTGTCTCAACTTGTTCCTTAGTGGACTTGGAAGAGCTCAAACTTTGTTAGTGCTCAATGCCATGGTTATTGCACCAGGTCTTGAGCAAAAACAAACTATCAGTTCAACGGAAGCCAATATGCCACGTGTAATCTCACTAAGGAACAGTACGAGATCAAGAGTCTAATCATGAGCACACACGTGAAGATTGACACCGGACATTGATGGACATGCCAATCTTCATGCGAACAATTGTGATTAGATTTTTGCTACTATTTTGGCCAAAAACAACATTGTTAGCACAAGACGAGACCAATCTTATATTGTTACATGATGGTTCTAAAAAGAGGTTGGGTTAATAGCAGCTTGAAAATGGTACACTTTGTGGATAAGGAACTTAAAAAGGGTTATTTTTTTCAACACAGTTTAGTACAGATGTTTTCTTATTCTCCACGTATAAATGCTTTTTGGGCTAAACAGATTCTAGCCCAGTCTCGTATGGATTGATTTAAAACCCTGAAAAGGGATTATGTGATCATGTTTTGGGAATACACCTCTAGAGTGAAGCTTTCAATTCAAATCAAACTCGAAATTGTTTTTGTCACTTCCAGTCCACTTTCTTGCGAGATCAAGATAGACTTAATGAGTACTTAATGACCACTAGATTCGAACTAAAATTTGAGTAAAAACTTAAGATTTCTAAGTAAAACCTCGAACTCAGACTCGAACTTTTAGCTCTAATGCTGGGATCATTAACTGCCATCAATAAGCTCTCAAATATAAAATAAAAGAAACTAATCTCGAGTTAAAACAAAAGTAGAATAGAAAATTAAAAATCTTAGGCCCAGGTGTTACTTTCATAACAGTCTATGCTTTCACAATGCAGTGAATGTGCAACTTGAGTGGAAGTCGGGTCTTTAATAACCTATTCCCCCAGCACCACTGGCGTAGTCAGAATTATTCAACAGAGGTTGCCAAAATTGAAATTGTTGGCCACCAATGATTGTGACTGTAATGAGAGGCAACCTGGAGGCACTGCATGAACAAGGGACAGGGGAGTTAGGCAAGCACAAAACTGAAATGAGTTGCTATCAGGGCAAGGGTCTGCAATGAAGAGGGTGTAGCCTTGTTGTGCGCCCCATGACTATGTTAATGCCTTAGTACTTCAGTCTATCCCTAAACTAGACCATATTTCTAATCAATACATCAGAAAAATAAAGTTCCCAATGGTTAGACAAATTTCTTGGCATGTTGTGTTTTTTAGCCTATGAGTGTAATATTTCTAGGAACACGTTAATGATGTCACAGTTTTTAATTTTGAGTCAACGTGAGGGTGTTTGCCAGTGCGAATGTTCTGAAGCATTTCACACTGCCCAACTCTTGCCACGAGGAGGCCCCCTCAATAAGAGTCAAATTTGTAATTTTGAAAAACTTTTCGAAAAGACCGAAATGTTGACTAAAATCACTGCTGTATTATGTAGATCATAACAACAAGAATGAAACACTAGCATGTTGCTCAAAACAATGAGTAAAACATAATGGTAATTGTCACATACAGGGCACCCCCACTTTGAGAACCAGTGTTTTCTACTGCATAACAAGAACCTGATTTTCACTGAATAGCAGGCGTTAAAACTTGTTCTCAAAATTTGGATTGCCAGTGAGTGACTACTGCCTGGATAACAATCCAACCCACCTAAAGCACAAGGAACCCGTCGATTTGGGTTACGTGACCCAACTTAAAGTCTCTCAAGTACTCTGACCTCCCAATTTTGAAATGTGAGATGTTTTTGCAACTAGCCATTTCAACAAACCAGGTTTTCAAAGTTCACTTGCTTACAAAGTCTAACTCCAGGATGCTTTGATTACAGCGAACCTTAGTAGTTTCTGACTGTTTTAGAATGGTTCTGGTTTTGCAATTAGACTGAAATTAATAGATGATTCTTGCAAACTGCAACACTTGGCATCATGTGATCGTGGAAAGCAAAAAAATGAAACAGTCGACGAGTCGGGATCCAGGATAGAGAGAGAGGAGACTTGCATAGATTGCATATGACCAAATGTGCCACTCTAACCAGTGACTCAGGCATTGCAAAAGTCACCATGAAAGGGTGAATTTCCAAATAAATTCCACACAAAAATATTTACTTTTATGTTCGAACTGTATAAAATGAACCATTTTTGCACCAAAACCATTGAATGTTTCATACAACTGAGGCTTCTTGTGTTAAAAAGAATACATCCCAGCTTTTTGCTGAAATACAATTCCCCGTAAATAATAATTTTGCATAATTATGTTATCAGAAAAGTTGACTTCCATTGAGGCTCTCACCAAAATGGGTCAGTTTTAATGACTGTGCCAACTCACAAAAGGGTGAGGTTTTATCTTGATGATTATGCTAAAGAGTGGGTATAATCCTAATTTCAAGACAACAAACACCCTCCGAAATAATAATACTCTGTACGACTGTACGATGGCAGTCATTGCTGAATGGCACTGCCAAAAGCGTTTCTGTCAGTCATTATAAAACTATTGCTCGACTGCTTAATGTTTGTGTGTTTAGGACCGTTGACTGTATTTTTATGCTCCTGACTTCTGTTAGTAGTGACAAGTGTGCCAGTCTATTATACAATGACAACGAATAGCAGAATTTCAGCATTATCCTTATCTGACACACTAGTTCAACATTTACGGTATTTACGGGAGCTTATATAACATACATGAACATATTAACATACGAGAGGATGTGCTCTGAAAAGATTGAGACAATCTCCCGTGGCCGCGACGCACTCAGCTACTCCTTTCCCACTATTCGGTGCTACAGTACTCCTAAAATGACTGTTGTTGTGGGTGGCATAGGCTAATGGTAATGCCTATTTCTTCTACAAAATATTTCGTAAAAATCTTCAGAATCCAGCACAGTATACAAGATAATTATCACTACATGTTTCGTATACATTACTGGTGATGTTTTCCTTGACTCGTTAGCTTTGAAATGCGGGAGTTTGATGAAAACAGAGAGATTTAAACAGCTGTAAATCCATCGATATTCTTTCACTGGAAGTCGACATGTTGGTGAACTAGTTTGACCTATTATACAACTGATCAATAGAATGCCTTGTTTCTTGAAATCGGAACAGCCAATGATATTCCAAGAATGCGGATGGAAAAGTGCCCTGTAGCAGACCCCAACCAATCTCATGGGTCTGTGCAGGAGACTAGTCCTGGGTTAGACTTTACGCGACATCTGTTGTTGAGTTGGGTGGTTATCCTTTTTGTATATACTTACCTTTGTTTTTGATCAATGAGAGAGAACAAACAACATACAACGACGACACTTGGCGCACACGAAATAAGTTTTGTTCTTATTCAATAGCGTCATCCCTCTATTGTTTCGGTTCTCGATCCGTTGCGAGGAGCCGCAAAAACGGGCATAGAGGTGCCTCTCTAACGGGGTTCATTAAAGGAGCATGCCACCCAAAAAAACAACCTAATTTGTATCAATTTAGATCGAGTAGTTCTACTCCATAACGACACGTACGGTTGCGTTACCTGACACCTGACGGCAGACGGAGGTGTTGAAATTATCCAATGACGCCATCGGTTTCACACGGTCTGTTCAGCAGTTCACAACAAGGGGTAACTGGTGTTAGCTTATCGCTTGAAGTCATCATTTAACACCAATAAATCGTCAAAATTATATGTAAAACCCTTAAAAATACACCGAGTTCTTATAAAAACGTGTTGTTTTATTTCGCTCTTACGGATTTATTGGTATTCGGACATACCGTAGCCTACAAAGTTCGGCAGGCCAATAAGGTCCGTAGCAGGAGTTTGGGGTGTGTTCGGAGAAAATTTTCGAAGTATTTTCCGTGAGATACAGACAGGAGAACATAGACCTGAGTTGTTTAGACTTGTGATTTTTGAGTTCTAAACATAAAACGCTTGTTTTCCTGGCCAGATTGACTCGGACGGCCAGTGGCTCGGAAACTGATCAGACATCACGAACATAAACCAGCCAAAATTCAGTGGAAACTAAACTTCCAGTCAAGAAAACACTATACTAGTGAGCCAAAATAATGTGCATGTGATTATGTTGGTGAATTAGCCACGAAACTGCAAATCTACATACTCGTCCGTCGGGGGCCGCGAATTCAGATTCCGCTTTGGCCACAGCACGTCAGGACAGAAGTTGTACATTGACAATCATTATTTGAGTAATGTAAATGTAAATAAAGATTCCCCTAACACCTGGCAGTGGGATGGAAATCGAGTTGTTTCACAACAGTTTCTGCCAGCAAACACTAAATTAGCATGAGCTCACACGCGGCCTCGGTGTCCCATCAATTAGTTTTTATTGCACCTAAAGCCGGTAACGCACTGATTTATCATTGCTTGCTTCCCAAATCATTTGCACTCATGAACACTCCAAAGGCATTACAAATTGCATCGAATGAGACAGACTTTGTTTCAGTTTTATATAAGTATTGGTTAGGGTGATAATAATTCATTTTGAAATAAAACGCTCAGTAGTAAACGCCAACATGGCAGCTCGCAATCCCGACTTAGGACGAGATAGAGCTCATCAGTCCCGATTTCGCAAGTGGATCGTTAAGTTTTACAGGCTATCAATTCGAACAGGAATACAGTAATGAAGAAAAACTAGAGAGGCGCCGTGAGCTCAGACAACGGAACGTATGGAGTTATTTGGTAAGGTGGCATTCGTGAGGCACTGTCGACTTCTGCAGGCCACAAACACGGAGATGTTTCACGGCCTCATACTTGCTATTTACAGCGTACATTTCATTCTTCATTACCATGCTAAGCATTTCGGACTCTCGAGGAAATAAAATAAAACGATATACCCGCTTTCCTCGCAGCTGCTTAGTTCGAACAAGCGGGAACGATGCACTGCAACACAGCGGCATTCACTCTGCATATGAACCACTGACGTCGCTAGCGTCGTTTCTCACCTTCCTCACAGGTTAACGCGACACCTCTTGGCAAGGTAAGGTCGACCGTATGCGAGGCGATGTGGATACAGACCGATAAAGACGCCAAAAAGACTAATTCAATCGGGTGGCATTCTCCTTTAAACCTATTACGTCATAAAGTGTGACGTCATTGACACATCCGTCCGGTAGGCGGATGGTGTCCCTTCCGATTGCAGTTATCCCACTTGACCTTTGACCTTTTCCTTTNGTGGCCACGACGCACATAGCTACTCCTTTCCCGCTATTCGGTGCTATAGTGTGCCTAAAATGACTGTTGTTGTGAATGGCCTAATCCCCTATTGGGCCCTAATCAGCCTATCTCTTCCACAAATTATTTCGTAAAAAATCACATCACTTCAGAATACAGCATAGTATACAAGATAATAATTATCATTAAATTTTCGTATACGTTACTGCTGATGTATTCCTTGACTCGTTAGCTTTGAAATGCGGGAGTTTGACGAGAACAGAGAGATTTAAACAGCTATAAATCCATCGACATTCTTCCCGTACTGGAAGTCGCCATGTTGATGAACTAGTTTGACCTATTATTCAACTGACCAATAGCATGCCTTGTTTCTTGAAATCGGAACAGCCAATGATATTCCAAGAATACATATGGAAAAGTGCGCTGTAGCAGACCCCAACCAACCTCGAGAGTCTGTGCAGGAGACTAGGTGTCCCTTCCGATTGCAGTTATCCCACGTGACCTTTGACCTTTTCCTTTCGCATGGATGACCTTTGACCCGAGGAGCCGCAAAACGGGCGTCCTAAACCTCTTACTATACTACTAATGTCACTCCATGAGATATTAAGGAAATGAAATGGAACAATACCTCAATCTTTCTTAAGGTTATCTGCTTCTATGACCAGTCTGGGACTCTTCCAAAGACGTTTGTACAGGGGGTTCGTCTAAAACACACATTCTGAAAGTACAGATAACGAAGGATGGTTTAAATACTACAATTTGACTCGTTTTACCAGGAGCAAATCACAAGACTTAAGAATGTAG
Organism: Phoronis australis; assembly: GCA_002633005.1. Classification (NCBI taxonomy): domain Eukaryota; kingdom Metazoa; phylum Phoronida; family Phoronidae; genus Phoronis; species Phoronis australis. The sequence goes on along the minus strand of NMRA01000713.1, from coordinate 163,977 downwards.
TTTCAGTCAATTTGTCACACCTTTACGATTAAAACAACTTTGATTTAATTAACTGAAGGTAAAATTTATAGCTGAGGAAGCATCATACTAAACTTACAGCGACTTAAGAGACTTATAGTTGATGAAAGTTCATAGCCTAATCTTTGTATTCGATACAAAACTCGAAAATTGAGCAATTCCATGACATGAGCAAACATAAAGATTTGCACTCCAATCACGCGACTTGATTGGCTCGTTTTTTTAGGTTTTGGGTTCAAGTAAAGTGCCTGGACCATGCAGGCTGCAAGTAACCATTTTCTCCTAACCTGCACAGTATAAGATGGAAATACAGAGAAAAGTGGTTATCAATAACTGAATAATCTGTGATTTGATCTCCCGTCTGTAACCGAGCGTAAAACATGTCCAACGTCTCAGACGTAGTCTGGGTGAGTTGTCGGAATTGGTAAACTTTATATTCTTTATTCCGCTTCGGCGAACAATGGTCCGAAAGTTTCTTTTTCAATTGGTTGTATGTCTCATTTTCTTCCGTCATTTATGACAAAGACTTCATCCCCGCATAGTGCAGAAGCGTGGCTTTCTTGCGCGGATCCTGAGTAATGTTCTTTGCCACCAAATAATTGTCAAGTCGCTTAACCCACAATTCCCAACGGGAACCAGCCGACTCCGTAGGATGAAGAACAAACGGTTTTATCGAAAGATCTTCCATTTTTATCCTCGTCGCCAAAATGTTGTGTTTGTAGAACTAGTAAAACAACATAGATGAGAGTAAAATATAATACGTCTATTCACTTGGAGAACTAATACAAGAAGGGGACGAGCACGTGGCCTGTGGACGTAAATACCGCGTGACTATATTCTAATGAAAAACCACAAGTAGCATTCTCAATACACAACAACGGTAAAAGTAAGAATAGACCTCATAAAATCTTTGCTCAACGAAGAAAGTTCTTCACTTGTAAATTTTTATCAATGATGCAAAACCTTGCAGACTTCTTACGAACAAAAAACTTGATGCAAGAGATTTCCACAATTACACAATTGCTCTTAAGGTTCACTATTGCGAAATCATGTTCACAAGTCCGACAGTTTACTACTCTTAGTGTCTGGAAATGGGGTGGAACTTCAAAAGCTTTGTACTTGTGTCCATTTAGTAAACATTTAAAGGGTGTGCAAAAATGAACAGTTCTTAAATTATTGATTACATTGTTTGCAAATGGGCTCAGTTCCAATCATTCACAATCACAATTCTTGAACCTAAAACGATTCGTGTTCAAAATAGGGACAACGTCGGGGGTACGGAGGTATTTCATTTTAGGGATGGGGCGACTTACGGGCAGCTTTAGACTGGGTGTCACTCTCTCACTTGGTGAAGACCGGCAGGGATGGGGTGACCTGACAACACTTAGATCCGATCCGGACATGCGCATGATTCCGATGCGGTGGGCGAGGTTGAAGCGTTGCGGATAAACTTTTCAGTAGCGCTGTGGAGTGATGTGATTCGTACATGGATTTGGAGAATGTATCGTGGTTGATAATACATCAATAATCCTGCTTTACATTCTTTTCAAAATGCAAGTATGCATTCATTTTTCCGTATTCACAAGGATTGCTTTGGAGCCCACATTCGCATAGGCATGAAACCCAGACAGTTAAAATTCATTAATATCCAAGCGTTGTTATCAGTATCATTTCTAAGTACGCCACTTCGTCTAAACCGGTTGTTCCCATTTCCCGAATCGCTATGAGCGGACAAAAATTTCTTCAAGGCACTCTCTGACTAAATGTTTCCGCGCGAGTATGTGATGAAGTACAATCACTTATTTTTAAAAGCATGCACGCCGCACGGTTCGGAAGTTTGGCAGAGGGTAACGCTCAGTAATCCAGAAAGAGAACTTTGTGGACCACATTACATTCGAACAAGTGTCCCGTTTTTGTGAATAACCGTCATGGCATCCTCATTTCTTGGATTAGGCCTACCAAATTCATCTTGGAGCCGCGGCCAAGAGCCATCGCCGTGTATACGGATTTCCCTTCTGCCGGGTATAGCTCAGTGCCTAAGAGCGCTACGGAAAAAATGGAGCCGACGTTTGCGAAATGTGATTAAAAGGTCCACCGTTTAAGAAATTCGAACCACCCTGTGCACAATGCTGGCTACGGGCCTGTAAACATTACTGCAGAAACGAAATAGTTGTCGTTACACCACTTGCATGACAAGGTTAAAAATCACTCATAGTCCGCCATTTTCTTTCTTTGTTGTACCGGTAAAGCTAACCAATGACTACCGAAGTTACATCAACCAGTTATCAAGCGCGTGCTACTGAGTGATACCTGCGTGTTACGAACGATTTTTAATCTTGTCATGCAAGTGGCGTAGCAGCAACTATTTTGTTTTTGTAATGAGTAACAGATGTTCAACAGTCGCGTTCTTGAAACACATACATGTACAATAAACACATATCTGGCATATTTAACCGGTATGCTATTCTGTATGAATACAGGACAGCAACGTAAACAAAAGCCAGCGTAAGTAGAAAGATGGTCTCCGAAAAGACGCAACCACAATTTTTTGGGATTCACATTTCTTGAATATGAACTTCAAGCACCGATTTGTCTGTACAACAGACCACATTTACACTTCCTCCATCAGTCATGCCAGTTTGTTTGGTAAAGCGCTGCCCGCTGAGAATTCGACCAGCCAATCAGAAACGCCGGTGTAAAAAAATTTCCCGAGGAAATATATGTGATACCTGCGTGGTGGCTACCACCTACAGTGGCAGATTTAGAGAGGGGCCAAGCTAGGGGGCAATGCCCCCCTAAAATTCTCCCAGATTCCATTTGGCTGTTCGGGGGTGCGAATGTCTGACGGGAAAATCCTAGCTAATACTATGCCATGACCTAGCGCCATGCACGGAACCAGCGAGGCGTGTTATCTGCACGCAGGGAAGCACTGAGCGAGAGCCTCAAGTGGCTAAACCGAACAGCGCCATCTTTAGGCTTGGGGACGAGGCTGGCGAGACACAGGCCTCCCAACACCTGTCATGCGCAGTGTGCGCTGTTGTTTGTTAGAACTGTGTGGTGTGGTGAATCAATCGTGAGTATTAACGTTTTAACGTTTCTTATTTAGTGCCCAAGTTCATAAATGAAGACAGTGACCCACTCTTCCTAAAATTGACTTAATAGATTCTGTTCATTGATATTATATTTCTCATAGGTTGTGCAGCTCACGAAACCATTGGATGCTGGCTCATGGTTGCATATTCATTGTCACTTACTTTCCTACTTTGTAGGTCAACATTTATAGTTATTAAAATGCGAGTCATTTCGGCCAACTACCTGCCCACCACACTAGTAATATTGTAAGTGTAGACCTAGTGACTGTGACAGAGCTTATAATTTATATCCCTCATTTCCCATTACCTGGGAGATAAATTCTGTGTAATTGGAATGTATGAACAGCTACTGATCGTGTGCAGCAACACATCTGCCGCCCTCATGAACAAAAGCCTCTACTCATGAATGGAAAGTGGTCAAATAGTGGACAGGCAATACAAGCGTTGAGAGGCGTTCCTATTACGTGTGATTGCAAAGTGGTTCTGAATCAGTATTTGTATAAGTATTTTATCCTAAACGCGTGATAGTATGGCCATGAAATACGGGTCGTAGTGTGAGGTTTGATATGGAAGAACTACTTTTCCACATTCAACGCGCGTTTTGGATTGGATATCACGAATCGAGAAATAATAACCACTGGTACAAACACGTACGTTGTATAACCTATATGTATGTATAAGTATCATACTGAATGCAATAGGACAGAGTCACTGATGATTCATAAATTGCCGCTTTTTCTGTTTTACAATAGATACACCCTTAATACTGGCTTTCCTTAAGGGTATTTCTTTAAGAAATGGGTGACGATGATATAACCAATTGCAACTGTTTTCCTGTTTTTGTGAAGTTATAAACCCTTTCATTTTAATGGGGCCCTGTTGGCCTCCGCTGATGGAATCAGTTGTAACGCATTTCCTGAGTTTAACTTGTATTATCCCATCCGTGTTGAATCTGTCGAGGTAAATACGGCCATGTAATAAAGTTTTCCGTATTCCCCTCCCGCTCTATTAAATAGTTTAAAGTACCCGGTAATACAATTATAGCAGTGTAAATAACGCTCAACATACAATCAGGTCTCAATCGTAACACCTGGAACAGGACTGTTAATTATATGACAGTTCTGTCTCAGTTTTCATTTATTAAATATTTTATCTTATCTCATCCGTGTTGAATCTGTCGAGGGAAATACGTCCATGTAATAATGTTTTCCGTATTCACCTCCCATATTACTTCAACAGTGACCTCTGACATTGAAGGTTTAAAAGGTAGGTCAATGTCGACTTTACATCGTTAGATCATCAAACTTTCGGAAAATACCTTAAAGTAAAACAACATGCAACCAGGTCTCAATTGTAACATCTAGAACAGGACTATTAATTATACGACAGTTCTGTCTCAGTTTTCAATTGCTAAGATACATCGTCTGCAACTCAGCTACCGATTCCTCGCCGACATCAAAATTGTTGTCACTGTCCATGACAGCACCCGATACTATCGGCGATAGTATTGCACGAGCATCAACGACGACCTTCCCAGCAACCTGTGAACCTATCCATGCAACAGAATCCGTAGCCAGCCAGCTAACTGTATCAACAGACTGTCGTATATTTAGATTACAGCTTTGTACCAAGGCTACAAAATCCGTAGAAATGCGACAACGTACCTGCAACAACGCTACAACAGGAGTAGTATAGTAAGAGGTTTAGACGGCACGTTTTGAGGGTCTCGGTCAAAGGTCATCCATTTGAAAGGAAAAGGTCAAAGGTCGTGGTTGATAAATGCAATCGGAAGGGACACCATCCGCCTACCGGACAAATGTGTCAATGACGTCACACCTCATGACGTAAAAAGTTTAATGAGTCCCGTTACAGAGGCACCTCGATGCTAGTTTTTGCGGCTCCTCGCAACGGATGGACACCGAAACAAAAGAGGGATGACGTTGCTGAATAAGAACAAAACTTATTTCGTGTCCCCAATTAAGTGAGTGTCGTCGTTGTATATTGTTTGTTCTGTCTCACTGATCAAAAACAAAGGCGTACACAAAAGGGGATAACCACTCAACTCAACAACAGATGTCGCGTAAAGTATAACCCAGGACCCGACGGTACTAAGCGAATCATACTAATAATACTAATAATAAGAGGCGACCAGCTAACACAGAACATAAAACCGATAGCGTTTAAACGTGTATTAATGTCAAAGAACGAATACACTGCAAAAATCATCATTCGAATACACCACAAAAATCATCAAGACCTTCAAAATCCGTTAAAGTAGTCTATAGCAAATTATCAAATGTCCAAATTAAATGTTCAAAGGTCCAGTGGTGACGCCGTCGTCGAACACTCGTCTTTTGGGATAAAAGTAGGTGCTTGCAGGTAGGTATACATAGTATTGGAAATAGTGTGGTTAACTAAGAGGGAAAAGAAACTTTTCAGGTTTAACCGAGAATTACTAACGGCATACAAAAGTGAATAAAAGTGGATGAATGCGAAGTGTGACGTCAAGTTTTCGTACACAAATATACACAAAGCACCGTCTGAGCTTTGAGAAATCTTACATAATCATCACGTAAAACCTAGGCTGACACAAACCCATACTACAAACACTGGGCATATGCGCGTCGCAAATAAATTATCGTCTATATATTATTAGGTGTTACGTAACGTGTAGATAAAGACCTCGAAAACGCCGGCGATATAGTAAACGGAATAGAGATGGCCGATTATACAAGCTATTCCGAGATCAGAGTTTGCGAGTTAGCGGTGAGTTATCATTTGCTTAACCCTTTTCTTAGCCAGACTTTTAAGTTTCGTTTGGCGTACGTAGTGTCCAGCCTTTCGTTGTTTTTGACCAACCGTCTGTACTTAACTCTATATTTTTATTTCATTTTGTAGATCGTCTATATTCAATATTCAATATATATTTTTTATTATTTTTGTCTTTTTGTATCTTAACCATCCTCTGAAGTTGCATAAAGGTTTGTCACCCACACCACCTATGTTGCGAGTTTATCGTAAACAATTCCGATTATTTCAAAATTTTTATTCTCTTTTTCCGTAAGCAAACATTTTAACAGACATCAACTACCAGTTTATCAATTTCAATCTAAAAATCCCCATACGATAAGTTGCAATGCGCGTTTAGACTTTGAATATAAATATATGTACAAAACCTTTAGACAACTTCAGATGATGGTTCATCTACAAAATAAACAAGATAAATAAAAAACAAAAACACGGGTATTTAAAAAGGGTTTTGAATATTCTGTATAGACGGTTGATCAAAAACAACGAAAGACTGAGTATTACGTACGCGAAACGAAATTTAAAAGTCTAGCTAAGAGAAGGGTTACGCAAATGATAACTCACCGCTAACTCGCACGAGGATGGAGCATGGACATTATTGCGAATTTGTTTGATAAAGACACTAAAACTAACGATCGCTGTGTTTCAGAATTTGTCGACAGGTTAATGTAATCGCAACTCGTATACATATATTTATATTCAAAGTCGGAATAGCTTGTATAATCGGCCTATGTCGTGATGGTCGTTAGGTATTATTATAAACCTGTTATCAAAGCAATCCCTTGTTTCCGTTGTGTATTAAATTGCACACTGATATTGATTTTTCTTTGACGGATCGCTTGAGATGTGCCCAAGCCAAAAAAAAGAATAAACGCCTAAGTTGAGGTTTTGACCATAATTTTCAGATAATAAAAGCCCTTGTGATTATACTGGTTCAAGCAGTCTTACGGTTCAGGATGTCCGAGAATTCCAGCGGTTCACGCATGTATAGCTTCTGTGCAAGTATAAAAAATAAGTTTATTTTAGTGCTTAAGCCTCCATGCCTCATCCATACAACACACAACAAATAGTATGCCATAAGTTATAAGTATTTAGGGGTCTTTCTTAATAAGAATTTAGATCATGAGTCAACAACTCATGTGCTAGTTGAATCAGCAGGCAAAGCGGTAGGCAACCCTTGTCGGATAATACAAGATGTTAGAAAACATGGACAAATGTTTTGACTGCTTTGTTAGCTCAGTCATGGAGTATTGTTCTGGGATTTGGGACTGTAAATGTTTCTCACAATGTGAAATGGCTTCTTCTGGAGACCTTCGGCTTGTCGTAGGAGCGCATAAATATGCAGCCAACCCAGTCTTATACCAGACACTGGCTGCAAAACAGCAGTTTAGAAACCACATAACATGATCCGTTTTTGTGATCGTTTGATTGTGATGAATGAAAGCATTTATTTGTGTGTGATTACAATATAATATGTAAAAATATCGGGAGCTCATCTGTCAAAGGTATGTTGTCATAGGTTCAAATTTTCCATGAATTTATAGGCAAAGCATGTGGTCGCTGCTGAATATTTTGGTTAATGTTGTTTTGAACAAGAGAAAAGGACTTGCAGTGATTTAGTTGGCTCGGAACCTAGATTACGTTTTCGTAAGACAATCAAATCAGAATATAGTATTGAAAGCTTTTTCTCTTCCCGCTACTTTGAGATCTGTGTTAGTACATTTTAGTTCAAGAATTTTGCCATTATAGGCGGAATTGGGGAGATTAGGGAAGTTTTAGAGAACTCTTTTAAATGGAAGTTACGTGAAGTATGTTACCAAAATTTGATTGAAGACAAAATGCAATTTATTTTTGTGTGCACCTGATATAATCGTTTAAGTATATCTAGACTTGTTTCTAAATTATCCAGAAGCGCTTGCGAGTTTTTGTTAGTGCACTCGATTGCTGCTGAGTAGCGTGTTTTTAACTTGAGTGACATAGAATTAACTATGTATAATAAGAACTTGGTGAATGAAGCGTGCTAAGCTGTAAAACTTAATGGAGTCTATCAAATAAATATAGGTCATCCCACATACATAGGAATACTACTGCCATATCCTATCGTCCTATCGAGAATTCATTTCATCTGGGAATGTCCCAACGAGACCGTATATTATTTGGATTTATTTGCATCATCGTGGCAATACCTTGTTGCCGCGTGATACGGAATGTTATATGACGTCATATGTATGCCAAGTACGGTACCCCGGCAAACTGTTTAAGCGACAAGACAATCTTTGAAAGTGTTGAATAACCAGTAAAGTTTTATTTCATAATAAATTGATCGAAATTTTTAGTCTTTGAAATATACAAGTTGAAGCACTGAATCATTCAATAATGTTAAAAGTTTGTCGGAAACTTAGAAACAATCCATCCTGGAATATAAAAATTGAAACATTCCCTGAACCGAGTTGTCTGCAGCAGTTTGTGGTTTTATCTTTGATGAATTCCTTAGTTTTCTCGGTCTATTTTCATGTCTTGGCTTCTGGACTGTACATAGTAATATAAACATTTCCCCGTGTTGATCACAGCATTGGAAAATAACGGTGGCAATTGTGCTGATTTGCAGAACTTGAGGTAAGGACTGTATCGTAAAAAGCAGATTTTTGACTTATTAAAGCTTGACCTATTTATGATGACCAAGACTGAAACTTCAGTGAAGCTCTAAAATAGCCGCCTGATCACCGTGCGTCGGAATTTTCATCGGTAAATGTCTTCTGTTTTTAGAGCAGTAAACCGGCTTTTTCAGGAACGACGCCTCGGATTAATGATAAAGGTAAACCAAATGAACGAGTTCTATCAAATTTGGCGTTGCACTCACAAATTTACTCCTGACCATCAGCAGACTGCTCATCAACCGTGAAATACGGCTTCTACCGTTGTATACGGCTTCTATCGTGGTATAGGGGTTAGCTCTACTTTCCCCGTTGATTACGTGACGTATTCACCTATTTCACGAACGCGGGGCGCTGCTGTCGTGTTGATCGAAAACGAGGCGCCTTGACAAACATGGCATCGTCCTGCAAGGTGGTGTGGTCAAAAGACTTATCAACGTTACCAAAGTTGTCTGATATAGAATCGATCTTCAAAAAACATACCAATACGCACGGCAACTAGACTTTTACCCTCCTCAGCCATTCTTTCGTAGTTTTCCCTCTTTTGGAAAAGTGTGGAAGTCAGGGATATACCCAGGCTTTTAGTCTTGAAAAACCCTGCTCGCCAGCTGGGCGAGTGCCGGAGCCAGAAAATCTACTCGACCAGCCCGAAGTTCAGTCACCCGGCCGTTGGAGCCAGTCACCACAAACTTGCTGCTAGTTTATATAAAAATCATCGTTTCGTGCACTGATGTCACCATCTATTAGGGCTACCGTATTCGCCCTAATAAGCGCCCAGGGAGACGCTTTTTGTAGCCTACGGCGGTTAAAACCCGGTCTCCGAAACGGGTGAAATCTCGGAAGCTAGGATTCATCAAATTTACGCGCTGTGACGTATGTGTAACCTATGACAGACTGTCTACAAAACTGTGGTGCAATGCTATCAAACTCTGTTGTTAAATTACGATCTTTTTAAAAAATGTGCTGAAATCCCAGGGCGAAAACTTGCCGACTCGGTGATGCGTCTCTGCTTCGCAATCGTCGATAGGACAACTTGAATTCTTGAGTAAAATAGTTTCGACTCAAATTACCTGAAATCCTCCTTAAGTTTTCCAAATACCCTTTCCTAAGATTCTAAGTTCCGGAGGACTCGGAGTCGGGATTAAAAGCAGATTAAGTAAAAATCTGCGCTAGATCGCACCCCGCAACGAGAAAAATCTGGACGAACACATATGTTGTTACGTGACGTTTGTATTGAAGTGAGTCAACAGGTGTGCACCGAGTGAGCGAGCGCGTGCGTGTCATCGGTGTTCATTTGCCAGGGTAACTGGCCCAATGAGCTGTATATGTAGTTATATTTATCTCCTTGAGCAGGCCCACATATTATATGTAGGCCCTAGCGCACTTCTTGGCCAAGTTTCGATTCGCGGTTTTTATAATTTGACGTGTACAAAGCAATCTGGATTCCTGTTGTGGGAGGAGATCTGTACGGGAAAGATACAATACGGCCAATCCCGTTACCAGTACGCTGCGTCTGTTCTGAAGGGCCAGACCATACAGTGTGACACTTACCTCGCAAGATCAGAAAATCTTTTGCGTTCTTTTTGAAGCACTGCGGAACGGTTTGAAGTGTACAGCCACGGCTAAATACCGACATAGCGGCGAGGCTCGTGGTCTACTAGAAATTCCGCGCGCAATGATTTTTTCAGGACTGTCGGATATTATTGATAAATTGAATACATTACTGTAGAATTTTAGAACTGTGAGGTAAGGCATTTTTTCGCACAAATATATACACATTCATGGACTGGGCGCTTGTTTTAGCGAAGTCTGAAAACGATTGGGGACGCTTATAGGGGCATGGGCGCTTATTAGGACGTATGTTATAAAA
>NMRA01000713.1:128324-151506 GCA_002633005.1 Phoronis australis | reverse complement strand
GAAAACGGCAGGATAGCGTCATCTCACTACTAGGTGCCTACATACCAAATTTCATGAAAATCCGTTCAGGACTTTTGAAGATACAAAGGTAAGCGTAAAAAACTAAAATTGCCACTAGGGGGCACACCGGTAGTCGGATCCGTCCGAAAGTTCGCACATGCCGTCCCATTCATGAATGGAACATATGTGCCAAATTTCATGAACGTATGTCAAAGGGGTTTGGAGATAGAGCAGCGGACGCCAGACGCCGCCCGGACGGACGGACGGACGGACGGACGGACGGAGATGACGGCATAATGCGTCCACATATAAATATGTGGGCGCATAACAATATAAGATACTCAAGGGTGTATCAATGAGCGTATTGATTATATTGAGAGCGGGTTTGACGGGAGAAAAGTGGCAGGCAAACCTTAACGTTAAAAAATAAGGTGATTTATTTAGACAAAAATGACACTCGTGGGCTCCATTCAGACCACAGTTTAACCATAGGAAACAAGAATTTGTTTCACGACTGTTGTGAGGATCGCAAAATTAAATAAAGCCATTCTACACTTGCCAGTGTTTAATATTACTAGATAATAACGGTACTGCGTAATCGACAGTGCTCAATATAGACTTAAATAGTAATGCAGTAACAAAACCTGAATTGTTTGCTTGGTAAATACAAATGCTCAAGTTAAATAGTGAGTCAGGAATGGTCGCATTTGCTGGAATTAAATGGGATCGACGTGGTCGATTGTCACGGCACAGAAAGACGTGACTGTGTTTGCTTGTGGTAAATAGAAACAAAAATTAGGCAAGTTTGTTTGTGTATGACCTCGAGAGGTTTGGAAAAAATGTTAATACGCCCAAATATGAATATTAAGGGTCATATTGTCGTCATGCTGTCCGGGCATTCGGTTTTCCCATCGATATTTCAAAAATCCTTGCTCGGATTTTGACGAAATTTCGGATGTAGGATTGACTCTTTCCAACCTGCCTTCACCGGGACCCCCAGGGCTAGAGCTCTGTGATTTTTATGCGGCCACGTATTTATATGTGGTTACATATTGCCGTCATCTTTGTATAGGCGTACGTCGTCCAGAACCCCTTGCACGATCCTAATAAGATTTAGAAGATGCGTTCCTATGAAGCTACTAACAAGTGACGGCGGACCGATCCGACTATAGCTGTGCCCCCTAGCGGCATTTTTTCCCTTTGCAACACTTCTTGAGAATTTTCTACTTTGAATCCACACTACTTTTGTATTTTTGTTTATGTTCAGCCCCAATATCGCTGCATAGAACTCTTTAAGTTGTTCATAAGTGCTGCCAGGGATCTTGGAGTTCCATCTAATGTGAAGTTGTGTCGCGTATTATGTTATAACGTAGTCTTCGTTGTCGATTTTACTACCTTTTACTTCAGGGTCATGTTTAGTCAATATAGACAAAATTTCAGCACGCAGTATAAAAATATAAGAGGAAAGAGGATCACCTTGTCGACAGCAACATGAAATTGTCTGACAGAAATCCATTTTGTATGACAGGGGCACTTAGTTTATTATTAAATGTTCTTATATATCGAATAAATATTAGGCTTGAAATTGAAATTATTCAGAACTTGGAATACAAAACCCCAGGAAACACTGTAAAATTTCTTTCCAAAATCTAGTATCACTAGTCGTCCTGGAATGCTGTGTTTGTCCGTACAACTCATGATATCATAAATTAGCCTTGTGTTATCAATCATAAATCTTATTTTCATAAATCCAGTTTGGGTATTTGCAGTCAGTTTGTCCAGAACCTTTTCAATACAGCTTGCAACGCATCCCGAAGCCAGTTTGCAAACACTATTCAATAAAGTTTTTGGTCGCCAGTTTTTTAGAAACTGTTTCAGTTTTCTGGTTTTGGAATCCGTCGGATTTCCCCCATTTCGAAACTACATTTAATGTGACGCGATACAAAATATTTTATGTCTTCCAAAAAAAATTAAAAACTTCGCCGTAAAGCCATCAGAGCCTGGGCTTTTCTTGTTTCTTGTATTTTTTAAAACCTCAGATAATTCATCGATATTGATTTCATTTTGTAATTGAATTGCCTCCTACTCCTAAAGTACCGGAAACTGACAATATCCGAGTACACTATTCAACATTTCGTTATATTACTCTCAGACCTCGAAGAGTATATTATTAAGTTTTTATAAAAAACATTGTCTAACATAAAATTCTTTTTTGATCGGTAATAGTTTCCCTGTCTTCAGTTTCTAATGCATATATCAACTTACTAAAAAGTTCCTTGATTTTAAGTTGCAAATATATTTGGCCGGGCGCTCTCCACTTTCAATTTGCTTTTAATCGGACAACATAACCCTTCAAAGTCTCTCTTCTTAATTATTGAAAATTGATCGTTTTTCTTCTAAAGTTGGTAGATCATCTTCAGTCAGGTGGTCTTTGCTTTGCAGCCTATTAATAGGTTTTTCTTAATTACCTTGGTGGGTTTTCTGCTTTCTTATTGAGTAGTCCATGGTGGGGCTACGGATTTCCATGAACAAAACGTCTATGAACAATTGGCCATTAATTACCAATTGAATTTCATGGTTAAAATTGTATCAATTATTTGGTAATTGTAAACTGGACCAGCATACTGACGCTTTATCTGGGTATTTTTATTGTTGAATCTTGTCAGTAAATTCCAAGTCACTCAACAGGGAATTGTTGAAATCCAGAAGCCATTCCCTCTTAAAATTTCTTTTAATTTAAAACTCAATAGCACACCGGAATGATCTGATCTGTAACTGTTTGGTATCTTAATTTTACAAACACTGTGAAGCAATTTTTTGAAAGTAAGAAAAAGTCCAGTCGCCTGCTTTATAGGAGTTTTGCGTCTCCATGTATACCGGTTTAAAGCGTTCCCACCATGACCCTAGGCCCCAAAAAGAATTTTATTAATACATTTTATAAAATTTAATAACCTGTTGCTACAAAACGTGGCAAAAAATTTTTAAAATATTTTTCTGTTATCGGGGTTGTACGTAATGGGTGGAATACTGTCTCCGCCATTGTTGTTTTTACCAGTCCGATACTGAGGAGTTGTGAGGAAAGAGCTCCGAGAACAGCCATTTTAAGGCATGAAAAGGTGCGTTTGTGAAGGCTAGTCACAGCAACTTGACTGACAACGTTTCTGTGGTCAAATTTCCTAAAGAAGGGAAAGTTGCACAGAAATGGCATCAGTTTGTGCGCTGTATGAGGGTGTGGAATGTTAATGTGGAACATGCAATTCGGTCGGAGCCACACTTTGTTCGGCACATTTCAATGAATCGTGTTTCGACCAACCACAAAAACGGCTTTACGATGAAGGACTCGCCACCTTGTAAGTGTATTTGCAAATTTTGTTAATAACCAATTCTCCATAATATGACTTAAATAACCACACGGCGCCCACAAACCTACATATAAAAACGCTAAACACAGTGCCCGGGTGTTAGCTTCGAGTGCGTCAGACAAAAACACTGAACTCGAAAGCGATCGTACGGACACCCACCCCCACCCGACGCCTCGTACCCTCTTGTTCCCGCAACGGAAAAGCGCCGCAAAACCCCGGCGTTTTTTTCTTTGTCTTACCGAGACGTGGCTTCATTGTGTCCATCTCGATCCCGCTAACAAGCTTCTTTCTCGAAACCAAGTGCTATTCGGGGGTATTCATCCGCCGCTTGCGTTTACCGCTTACGCCTACTAGGTTGTGTGCTCAATATTTGGCGGCCAGAGAAATCGAAGGACGATGTAAACGTTGAATAATTTTCACAAATTCGATTCAAGCAAATTTGCGGCATTTTTGGCGCACTCGTTCGTCGCCTCGTAGGGGACCTACGAGCACCGTGCGCTGCAGTCACGTCCATTCACAGCTGCGAAACCGCGGCGGCTGGAGTGTGCGAGTTCCTTGCTTAACCTTTCCCTTAAAAGTACTTTGATATTAGAGGTAAGTAGCCAAGATCTCAACCTTTATTCCAGTCTTTAGCTCAGATAGATCCACTTTTTGTCCATTTTTGGAAAAATGCGGACCGATATCCATACATTTTCAGGGTTTTCCTGGTTTTGTCTTCGTAGTCGCCCACTGAGTCAAATGTTCAAAAGTTTCGTGTATCCCGAGTAATCATTCATTTTGGCGTTTGTAACGCGAGTCCTGTTGTCGAATCATTCCTTCTGTGGAATGTTATAGTCATAAATAGTAGACGAAAACCCCATTTTTGCATTCTGGGTTCAAATTCCAATTGTAAACAAGTGCTCGAGAGTGTCCCGCATCAGGTCAGGTGTTTACCTAAATCAACCGAGATTACAGTCATTAAACTTTACAGAATATTTCGAAAATGGTGCCTGAATTAACCCTTCACTTCATTGGACTGATACAGAGTAACAAAGACTGGGTTGTTTCTTTCAATGGCTAAAAGTTTTTATTTCTTGTTGTAAACACGAGTAACGTTGCTGGATGGAAGTCATTTTGACTCACAACCAGGTCAACCTACAAAAATAGGTCAAAGGCAGAAAATAGGTCACGGAACATCTCCCTCCACAGGGAAACAAAAAAGAACACAACTTACTAGATACCTAACGACACTACACTAAACATGGTAACTGTAATGGCTTGTGGAGAGAGGAGTGAAGAAGACGTCTTTACTTGAACACTACTTTANGTACCCTCTTGTTCCCGCAACGGAAAAGCGCCGCAAAACCCCGGCGTTTTTTTCTTTGTCTTACCGAGACGTGGCTTCATTGTGTCCATCTCGATCCCGCTAACAAGCTTCTTTCTCGAAACCAAGTGGTATTCGGGGGTATTCATCCGCCGCTTGCGTTTACCGCTTACGCCTAATAGGTTGTGTGCTCAATATTTGGCGGCCAGAGAAATCGAAGAACGATGTAAACGTTGAATAATTTTCCGAAATTCGATTCAAGCAAATTTGCGGCAATTTTGGCGCACCCGTTCGTCGCCTCGTAGGGGGCCTACGGGCACCGTGCGCTGCAGTCACGTCCATTCACAGCTGCGAAACCGCGAGTTCCTTGCTTAACCTTTCCCTTAAAAGTACTTTGATATTAGAGGTAAGTAGCCAAGATCTCAACCTTTATTCCAGTCTTTAGCTCAGATAGATCCACTTTTTGTCCATTGTTGGAAAAATGCGGACCGATACCCATACATTTTCAGGGTTTTCCTGGTTTTGTCTTCGTAGTCGCCCACTGAGTCAAATGTTCAAAAGTTGCGTGTTTCCCGAGTAATCATTCATTTTGGCGTTTGTAACGCGAGTCCTGTTGCCGAATCATTCCTTCTGTGGAATGTTATAGTCATAAATAGTAGACGAAAACCTCATTTTTGCATTCTGGGTTCAAATTCCAATTGTAAACAAGTGTTCGAGAGTGTCCCACATCAGGTCAGGTGTTTACCTAAATCAACCGAGATTACAGTCATTAAACTTTACAGAATATTTCGAAAATGGTGCCTGAATTAACCCTTCACTTCATTGGACTGATACAGAGTAACAAAGACTGGGTTGTTTCTTTCAATGGCTAAAAGTTTTTATTTCTTGTTGTAAACACGAGTAACGTTGTTGGATGGAAGTCATTTTGACTCACAACCAAGTCAACCTACAAAAATAGGTCAAAGGCAGAAAATAGGTCACGGAACATCTACCTCCACAGGGAAACAAAAAAGAACACAAGTTACTAGATATCTAACGACACTACACTAAACATGGTAACCATAAAATAGGCTACTAAGACTATCCAAAGTAAGATGCTCCGTGACCTATTTTCTACGAAACAGTTTACAAATTATCAAATAAGATTGATCACATGTAGAATCGCATTCATGTTTTCATGTGTAACACTTTCATGTTGTTACGTGTGATATGCTACCCAGTCAGTGTTCTTCACAACTGAAATTCCAAAACTGTCGGAAAGGCGTAATTGGACTGAGTTGGCAGACATTCTTTGTTATCGGCAAACACAATGCCCCTATGTTGGGGTTACTTAAACCTGACGGAACATCGACCAAGCTGTTGAAGCCTGACAGGGTAAAAGTGATCGTGGAGAACACTGATATATGAAAATGGCTACCGATTGTGCTTGATGTTGTTTTCTTTTCTCTTTAACTGGTACCGGTTACTAGATAACACAACTCAGGATTTGAAATACCTGTTTGTAAATATTTGATTAAAAATGTCGAATACAGGTTCAAAACTTCATCTTCATAGTAGGAAAAGAGGGGGCGAGAATTTCGTTGGGCGTATGTACCCTGTCAGTCTGAAGGACATTGATCTTTTCTGCCTACGAACACTACTCCATCGACGTGGTCGAACATCATTTAAAGACATGCGTACAGGGTCAGGTACTGGACTGATAAGTTTAAGGAGGCGTGTATTAAGACTCCATTTGCTTGAAGACAATACAGTGTGACACTTTTGTCTCACAAACTGCTGTATTCCAGATGCGAAGCCCCTTGCGCTCTCTGACATAATACGTTCGCACAGCAATCGCCTCCAGGCTCTACTATGATGGGAATCCAAGATAATTTGATTGAGGACTTTGCTCACTACAGCTATACACGTAAAACGCACACTCATGAATGTACCTATACAAGTGAATTTGGGTATGGTAATAAAGACACGTTGCGAGTGTACTTCGTGGTATTATCACCATGACATTTGTGTACGATGAAATAACTATGTACGTTCCACAAAAATGAAATGCGATATTTAAGAAAAAAATATGGCATTAACAAAATACTTAAAAAGTATTGATAACAGGAAAGGTTTTACGTGATATTTTGTTTCCAAACTTAAGCATGCACCACCAGGCAACTTCACAGAAAGTGTGAACATAGCGAAAGCTAACTCCCGTACACTGGCTGGTACCCGTGCATGGGTTCCAGCTAGTGTGCATTCTTGCTTTAGGAGTCTGTTTACTTAAGTTCAAACCCCGTTCCGGCTTTGGCGTCCGGCGTTGACTCTTCTAACGTCCTTCCACCCCAAACTCGTTAACTTGTTCCATTCTCATCATTTCTGGATAAGAATCATTGTTCTTGATGAAGATCTTCCCGTCTCTCACATACGCAGATTTGATGTGTCCCTGTTAAGCTAATCTACGGCACTGTACAAAAATAGCAGCTTTCTTTGAGATTTTCATTGATGAATAGGCTCTATTCTTCGCACCGAGGAACCCTTGTTCCACGTGTGAGCGTCGACCTTTTCTTTAGAAATTCTATTCGTTTACAATAGCTAATAAACTTAACAATGTCCAGTCTCGTTTTAACCCTGGCATCTATCTTAATAGCGCTTGTCATAGATTGAGTGTGAGTTTGTTTAAAGGCAGCTATGCTTTGAGGTTGTGCGTAGATGGGGAGGGAATGATTAAATCCCGTACCGGTAATTAATTAATTTATTATATGACGCACCTTAAGCTGTTGTTAATCAAGTAATCAACTACAAAGAAGAGTAACTACGCTAGCGCCCTAGATTACTCTAATCAATCAATCAAAATAACCAAATGCCTTACTATCCAAGCTGTAGGACTCTCCACTTGTTGGATGACAGTCCTGTTGCTGAATCTGCGAACCACACACACTGTATTGCGACAGTGTACTTGCTGGTCACCGTCTCTGGTGACACAACACTTCAAATAGTATCTTACTACCCACGATGCAAGTGGCAAGCTCTTAGTTAACTTCCTGTTCGTTAAGGAGGCACTGAACAGTTCTCACAGGCGTTTGCCTATCACAACACACGTCAATAAACTCTTCACCCTTTCTCCACTCTGTCAAAAATTGCATGCACATAAGGAAATTTTTTAGTCATTTCACATCACAAGCCCTACAGATGAGCACAGAAACACTTTATTCTCTCTTGTATTTTTGACCCTTTCACTCCCAGTGGAAACCAAGTCAGACTAAGAAAAATAAAGGCAAAAAAATGCAAAATCGGCACTTTTCACCCCAAAACCATTACTTCCCTGCCGATGCTCGACTAAAGCCGATTAGATTCCGAAAGGAAATTGCCTACCGATTCCAAAAATGTAGTCCAAAAGTACTGTCGACCAACTAGTTTTCTTTGCATATCTGGCTTGTTTGAGGGCTACCTGAAATCGCGGCCAATTTCTCAGTTGCTACACAGAAATGCACAATTGCAACAAGGGGCCACCATCTTGCAGAAGAGTGCAGCTACAGCCAAAAAAGTGGCCTGTTTTCATTCTCAGCATGTTCACAAATACAAACAAACCACATTCACTGAACCTACATGCAATGCCTACCTGCAAAATGCCCCCAAACTTGGCCTACCTCACAATTTTAATAGTTTGGGAGTGCAAATTGGCCGCGGCAGCAGCCTAACTGTTCAGTGCCACCTAAGGAGGCACAGAACAGTTCTCACTGGTTTTTACTCAGCAAAACACACATCACTTGATTTGTGTGTGCAAGTGGTGGCGATGTGATCGGTATACTTCCGACCAAGGCATGTGCATTGATGTCCACACACGGAATTCCGTGCGTCATTCATCATGTTTCCACAGGGCCACTTTTCAGTGTAGGTGGCGCTGTGCCAGAGGGTACATATGAGACTACAGTTTCGAATTGAACATGCGTAGCACATAGCGTAGTGGAGAATTGGGTAGTGTCAAAGAACTTTAAACATCTCCCGCACGTGACCTATGCATTCTATAATTAGATCTTGCTACCCCGAAACTAGCCGCGAGAGTTTGAATCGTGAATTTCCGGCTGTTTGCACGACCGAGTTTTGATCGAGTTCACCTTGTAAAAGAATCCAGCCCAGTTCTGTCTGTTGCTGACAGCGTACAGTGTCAGTCTTGTCAATTGTCTCGCTCTTGGCGAACTATCGACTTTTTTAATTTTCCCGCCATCTCGACACACTATCACATTGTACCGCTTTTTGACACACGGCGAAATAGGCACATTATAATATCCTGTTGTAATTTCCCAAGCTCCATATCCCTATTTTCTCATTCTACTAAAAAGAAAAAACGAGACCTTTCATGAGTTTTTGCGGCACTCGCAATTTCCCACTCGACAAAAAACAGCGTTAGGCTCTTTTGGGTGTTACGTCTCCCGTTCGACAAAATCGCTGTTGGTACGAGTTGTATGCTTCTTCTAAAATTCATCATTGAGTTTTTTCTGATGCCAAATGTCTCGCTTTTTATACGGAAGTCCCCATTTCAAAAAAGTTGTCCGTATAGTAGGAAGTATACAACAGTGCTATTTGAACATCATCTACGCGAAACCAACTGCCGTTGTTTTTACTGAAAATTTGTAAATGTGAAAATGAAAAATTTTGCAAATTGGTAACCATTGCACTAAATAAATGATGTACCTTGGGGGCTCACATAACCCGCATCATGTAATGTTATTTCCTAACACCACGTCACGTTACTTACTGATTTACGACGGATCATTTTTCGACTCAAAACTCGTTTTCAAAAACATTTGGCAATTTTCAACGTCCTTCATTATATATGTTGCGTTTCTAATTAATTTAACAAAGTAATCACAGAGATCAGGATTTAGCGTGCAAGTTGCACTTTAGTCTCTGTTTTTATGCGGTCGTTTGGACCATTGAAATTATTCTCCTGTTGATTAAATAGTCATTACTATTACCTCTGAGGTTCATTCCTTCTTTACGTTATTATTACACCCTGTGATTTTTGCATTTTTGATAAATTTATGCTACGCGAATATATATCGAGTTTTTGGGGCGTAGAGACTTTCAGGTTAGTTTATAAAGTCCGTGTTGTTCTCAAAAATCTCGAATTTGCTGATCAGTCAATGCCAGGGTAATTAGTGACAGTAATACTTCGCGACTGCGATGAAATTAAGGCTTCAATTGCTAACTTACAGCATGAATATTGGCCCAGCGGAGGACGTGCCTTATCTTGTAAATTACCGGAGTTTAAGGACATTATAGGCGTTTTGAAATGCTGTCCAAAATTAAACATGCACTATTGTCAGAAAAAGAGGGTGTGTGATACTATTTTATATGTTGGAAATGCCTTTCGAAAATAGTGTTTTTTAACAGGCTTGCTCTCCAATATTCTTAGAGAACGCTGATTTTATTGGATGAAATCTCGTGCTTAGAATGCTTTTGTATACATTGCTTTCTTTATTCTTTCAGAGCAGCGATTACGCTAATAGACGAGCTCAGAAGCAAATTGCTCAGAGAGCCTTTACTCTATCGATAAAACCGCCTAGGTTCAAGCATAACCTGTGGTATGACTTTCCGAGGACGAAATGTGCGCTTTGCACTCATTGGGGTTGTTTGTGTTCTTGTCCTTATTATATTACGAAGAAAATTCCCAAGTGACAGTTCTACTGATGAACAGCTAAGCGACAACAGTCGAGGCAAGGTGGAACGCCTTCACGGGATGATTAATACGAATGGAACTGGCGCGAATGAGCTGGCATGTCTTTATCCCAATTTAGACCCCTGGGAAAAGACAATTACTAGGCATTTGAAAGACTCACCTCCACTAAAGTGTTCAACTACTAAAAACTGGATTGAGGTAATTAATGGGAAGTTTGTTATAATGCCGTTTACAAAACAATTCGGAAACGTTTCGTGCCGTATTATATATTTTACAAGATTATCAGATTACGATACTCGGGAAGAAAACGAAATCCCCATAGCAAACAACACTGTTTTGACGTCAGATTTTTTTCGGGTTAAGTGTTCAAGCGGAAACGGTGCTCACACCTACAACAATATTCACGCCAGCGTACATAAAGATGAAAGTCTCCTCAAGAGAAGACGTCTGTCTAAAAATGGCTTAGGATTGGATGTTCTTATAATAGGACTCGATTCAGTTTCGAGGATGACTTACATACGAAAGCTACCGAAAACTGTTAAATACCTTACAGATGTGTTGGGCGCTGTGATACTCAAGGGTTATAATATAGTTGGTGACGGAACGCCCCAGGCATTAATTCCAATCCTAACAGGAAAAACAGAGCTGGAATTGCCGCGAACTTTGAAGAGGCTGAACAGTAAATTGACTTGTGACATTTTTCCGCTCGCTTGGAAAAACTTTTCAGAAAAGGGTTACGTGACGGCATTTGCAGAGGACGAAGTTCATATCGGCACATTTACATACCGGATGACTGGCTTCAAAAAACAACCGACTGATCATTACATGAGAACGTTCTATAACAATATGAAGAAAGGCGAACATCAAGACTACTGCGTGGGTGACCGCCCTCGTGTTAAAGTTGCTTTGGATTTTGCCCGTGATTTCATGGAAACATATCGTAATTGTCCAAAGTTTGCATTTATGTTCCACAACGAGGTTAGTCACGCGGGTTCTGAGTTGCTTCATACAGCTGATGACGATTTGGTAGAAACGTTGAAGTTTCTGAGAACGGGGGGTTTACTTGATAACACTATGCTTATTGTCATGTCGGATCACGGATCCAGGTTTAACAATGCTCGACAAACGGTACAAGGCAAGCAAGAAGAAAGAAATCCCTTCTTTTCATTTACTTTTCCACAATGGTTTTCAACAAAACATCACAAAGCCTTCAGTAATGTGGTTAAAAACTCTGAGCGTCTCGTAACTCCGTTTGACATTTATCCTACTCTTATGGACATGCTAGAATTTCGTGGCACAGGACTGGGTGACAAGAAAAAACGAGCAATAAGCATTTTTCAGGAAATCCCACGAGACAGAACTTGCAAAGATGCAGGGGTGGAACCGCATTGGTGTAATTGTCTTCAGTGGAAACCAATAAGCATTACCGACGATAGAATCAAACAGGCGTCTCTGAAACTAGTTGAGCACATCAATGAACAAACGAAACCACAACGAACAATTTGTCATGAATTGTCTCTGGAGAAAATCATTCGAAGTTCTATTTATGAAACCTCTAAGGAAATGTTAGCTTTTCAAAAAACCATAGACGCAGATGGCTTTGAGCCGCAACTAAGTGATACCATGAGCTCTGAGATAGAGGTGTTTCAAATTGTCATCAGTACAACACCGAACAACGGTATCTATGAAAGCACAATTGAACGTAACATCGCAAAAAATGTTTATACTCTTCACACAAGTGACATCAGTCGTACCAATAAATATGGTGACGACGCTCACTGCGTGGTTAATACGGAAGAGCAGTTGAGAAAATTTTGCTTTTGTAATGATCGCCTTAAAACGCCGTAGCAATCTTGTGTGTTGTGAGTCAATAGTAAGGAATACCTGTTTTGTGAGCACCTGATTGGCTGAATGACAAAAGATAAACGACACCTTTTCATGAGCGTTTCGATCAGTTTGGTACATTTTACTTGCTAATGAAAAGCTTTTTGAGCCTTTTCTATAAAAAGGGAATTATTTTTTTAAAAATCATCAAGCTCTAGCTTCCATGGAGCACTCCAGTTGTCATTATTTCCAGTCCAACACAATCCACTTTTGCGCACCTTGCACGTGCACTTTTTTCATGCCACAAATACGGGTTTGTAACAAGCGCCATCTCAGAATTACAAAGTTCGTATAGATAGCAAGAGGAAGTGTGACTCAGTGAGCAAGTTGCAAAACTTTACATTGTACGAGTTACCTCTGTTTTCTCTCTTTGCCGGTCAGATAACTGTGTGAGACGCTCTCTGATTTTTAGACCTATGCCAATTTTCCAATCGACTTGAGGATTGATACTATAAATAGGAAGTAAAACATACATCAGCCATTTAGTCAATCAGACAAACGATCCTTGCATTGTGGGACTTGAAGAACTCTTAAAACTTTTATTTTCTATGAGGGCTACTTTACAATACATTTCAGAGAATGTGAAATTTTCATAATTGGGTTAATATATTATGTTGTAATAAATTTTGTCAAGTATGTTGCTTTGTCCAGCTTATTTGTAAAAAAGAACTGTTTGTTAGCAAGCTACGTGTGGCATTTTACATCTGCCTGACATGAGATGTACTCAAAACCTGCATCTTCTGAATGTCTCAAAGCCTGTTGTTTTTCGTGACTGTCAGATCCAAGATTGTAGAAGTAGTAGCCATTTTGTTTTCAAAATTTACTTGAACGTTTCTTAAACCTATCTTTCATATTACTGTATTCCAAATTGGCACGTACATAGAACCACACATGTGTTGGCGTTTTGCGAAGTTTCATAATCATCCGTAACAAGACGGTAGATATTGCTGCCTTTTTATCGAGTCACACTAATTGTTTTACCCAAAACACATTTCTTCACCAAAGATCTCAATTTGCAAATGGCGATTTTTAATTTGCTAAAGATGTCTCTTTGGTACAACCGTTGAGAAATGCGACCTACTCAAACACCTTGAAATCAGTAATAGTGGGGATAAGCCATTCCACATTTAAAGGGCATGTCTTAGAAAAATTACTTATCGAATATTGTTGCTTTTGCCGGGGTCAATCAATTTAGAATGCCCCACCAGGTAAATTGAAAACAGCGCACTGTCTTGAATGGAAATATCGTGTAACTGACACACAACAAATGTGCACAACGGTTGTGATGTTCTTGATCGAGAACGTTTTATTACTTTTTGCTTTAAACTCTATCACGTTTAGCAAACTTATCGTTACAAATTTGGGCTTATCTTGTTCACAAAAAGTTCTTCAAAAGTTATCCCCGGGCTCGTGAAGAATTGACGTTCCTATTGTAAATAATAAAATCGCATATTGATGAGGGAAAATAAAAATATCTTCCTGAAATGAGTTCAAGATGGTTCCTATCTTGGCGAATAGTCGACAACCTCCGCTCGCCTTCGTCGACATGCGTTTTGAAAAGCCAACAGCCAATTTTATCTGAGACGTTTGAGTGACGTAACGACAGATTCAGAAATGTTAAGACAAGCTTTTTAGGCAATTCTTGTGTGACTCTACTCGAACGGTGAATTAAATCAATTCCCAGAGGTGAGTACAATGTCGATTAAAACGAGCTAAATCTTATTGTCTTTGTGTCGTATACATGTAGGAAGAGACGTCCGTAACAATTGATTCGTGTTCAATATTTTTCTCAGTCAATATTATAGTAACTGTTCCCGGTCTACCAGTGCTGTTTTTAATGCTGTATTCCTCATATTTAATGTTTTCCTGTGACAAAAGAGTCCATCGCTCTGTTGCACATCTTGAACCCGCATCAGTCCTAGATAGGTCAAGTGGAAAATATGTCTTATGACTTATATTTTGTTAAACATATATTCACTGACATGTAATTCTTTTGTCGTGTACTGCCCTTATTGTACATATTTGTTGACTGAAGGGTATGAGGACTTCGTTTTTGGCACGTCATGTTCGGCGAAACTATTGAAGTTCGACCCCGCGGTGAGGCGGCGTACGACGGGCACAGAACAGTCATCCCCGATCCGCGTGCAGCACGTATGATGACGAGACCAGCTAAGAGACAGGACAAGGGTAGAGAGACTTTGGCCATGGTCCGGAACAGGTGACACCTATTCCCGTTGTGAGATTGTGGGAGTTGTTATGGTTATCGGGTGTTGTGAATTTGCGAGGGTGTTGCGCGGAGGTTGTGGGGCTTTTTTGGTGTGTGGAGATGTCGTGGCACCTACAGCCTACGCTTCCATATTTCCGTGAGTTGTGCGAGTTCTTCAAAATTCGAGAGCAACCCGCCTAAATCGAATTCGGAGGGGGCTTTCAAAACTACCGTCATTTTTCTCTGGTGTGATTTTTTCGAATGCGTGTTTTGTCTATTATACGGCAATTGGAAGCTCCTGCAGTGTCGCAAACAGCCTCGTGAAGCCGGTGGGGTTCTTGAAGTTTGCGAACATGGGAAGAAAGTAAACTCAGAAACCGCCATTGCACTCATTATTATAATCGATCTTTTTCTTTAATAATTTGACCTCTTGAATTTCACCTCGTAGTCACAAAATATGTTATCTGGTGAGCCTGAAGTGCAATGTTTATTGACATATCAATTTTTGTTACATGGCTTGCTCGGTTTGCTCTAGCGTGTGATGATTTGTTGGACGATAGGTTACCATGTGCCTAATTTGTTCTCAAATTATATAGAAAGATTATTTTGAATGTCTTGGTAGTGAACCCACGGTTAAAACTCCATTTAAAACTCATGAAAACTGACCCATTGCATCGCATACTTGGAGCTAGGATCCAATAGGGCCGTCTCGGATTATAGCGACACTCGAATCTCGCTGTATTTACCCATAATGCCATAAGCTTCCGTCAGGCACATTTGCTGCAGCCTCGTTTTCGTGCCATTGGAATTCCAAATGTTCTTTTTCGTTGCCTATCTATTTGCAAGTTTTAATTTCTCGGCGACATTGTTCTATTCGTCCTTCCAATACTAATGAAGTATTACCGCTGTGCTGTGGGCTGCAACGGTGACGTAAGAATGTTTGATAAACTGCACAAATACCTGTGGATGCGTGATGTTAAGTTCTTTGCCTTCCCGACATCAATGATAGACAAGAAATGAGAAGCGAGTGGGTGAAACAAGCTCGTCGGGTTAATTTTGAACAAAACAGAAATCCCCTTGCAGAATACTTAATGAATGGTTGTGTTATATTTTAGGTAGTACGAGGCATAAAACTCTCAGCTTATGATAACAACTACATCTATTCCAATATGGCAGCTTGCGTTACAACAACGTTTCTACAACTCTCGTCTAAGTATCGTACATGCGAGACTAACAAATGGCATTCAAGCATCACACTCCTCCCGCCTAGCTGAAGAAACGGTGTGCCAGCTAAAATAAGAAACTACTTCAACGTTAGCTTAAAAGAAAATACATCGTCAAATAAGCTGTAAAAAACAAATTTGGTTCGTTAAGCAAGAGTCTTTACTAAGAGTTCTTTGGTGAATAACTCATAGTTACTATTTCTACTAGTAAATGTCTTAACTATACAGTCACAAATCCAAACGTTTTGGACTCCGGCGTGTCCGAGGCGATCTTCTAAGCGGTTGAGTCACCAGATCGGGTTGCTGAGAACCATTCGACTTATCGGGCGGAGACGACACCGGTTCTGGGGTGATCGAAGTGTCACTTGGTTCAATATTATCTGGTGTATCCGGAAAACCAGATGACATTTCAGACATCGTATCCGTAGACGGTGGATCCTGCGATTCCGGACAAACTTCCGACACTAAATCACTATCCGGTTGTGGCAATATAGCAGATTCTGACTCTGATTCTGGCTTGGCCAAATTCTCTAGTTTCACCTCATGAGGAGACAACCTCATCTGTTCTATGTGTCTTTTCCACACTTTTCCGTCACTTAATAACACCACATACGACTTAGGACCTGATCTTTCCGTGATAACACCAGGACACCACTTCTCCTTCACACGGAAATCTTTTACAAACACTTCCTCTCCTATCATGAATTCACAAAGTCCCATCTTGGAGTCTTGATTCAACTTTTGCGACAGCTGGCTATGCGAAACTTTGGTTTCGATATCTGGTCGAATTGCAGATAAACGTGTTTTGAGCTCGCGTCCGAGGGCAGCAGGCAAATTCCTAACCTGCTGGCACGAATGACAACTTTTCACAATATTACTGATATCCTTATCGACATTTATCCACCAGACAAAACTCTTCGCAGTCTCCTTTATGCGAACAATACCCACATGAGAATTGTGCAGGTCCTCGAGTACGGCTTGTTGTTACTTAGGTGGAATGATGGCGCGCATTCCCTATAAGATGCAATCATTCTCCAACGTAAGCTCTTGACGACTTGACATAAACGGCTCAAAATCCTTGTCTGCCAAACCGCTAGGCCAACCAAATTTCACAAATCGTAGAACTCGAGATAGCAGTGGATCAGTACGCGTAGCCTCACTGATCTCCTTACATGTAACTGGGAGGCTTTCAATAACCTTTGATTCAACGGAGTTGATCTCTTCTTCATTTCCTCTCACCGATGGTAGAGGCAAACGAGACAAAGCGTCAGCAATAGCATTCTGCTTCGCTGGTATGTACCGTATGGCATAGTTGAATGCAGACAATGTTACAGCCCATCGTTGCAAACGTTGCGCTGCGAGCGTTGGTATTGACGTTTTCACACTAAGGATACGTTCCAGGGGTTTTTGATCAGTACATATGGTGAACTTTCGTCCGTAAAGGTACGTATGGAAACGTTTCAACCCAAACATGATGGACAAAGCTTCCTTATTCAACTGAGCATAACATTGTTCGTACTTACCCAACGTGCGTGAGGCATACGCAACAGGTTTGCGCACATCATTGTCATAGACGCGTATGAGAGCAGCACCGAGTCCGTACGGAGATGCATCAACGACCAACTATAGAGGCAATGATGGATCGTAGTGGTTTTCGACGTTAAGGTGACCCTGACCTTATCAAATGCGTCTGCGCACAATTTTGTCCATTTCAACGGAACCTTCTCCAATAGCGCGTTGAGGGGATGAATCATTGATGACAAGTTCGGAATGAACTGCGCTTGGAAATTAACCATTCCAAGCAATGACCGAAGTTCGGTTACGCTCCGTGGGGATGCAGCCTTACGAATCGCTTCCACCTTGTCGTGGGTGGTTTGGAGCCCCTTGCTGCTAATTCTTCTGCCCATGTATACCGCACTTTGTTGCATGAGGCTACACTTTTCAGCTTTGACGCGTAAACCGACATTTTCGAAACGAGCGAATAAATTGTGCAAGTTACGCAAATATTCTTTGTCATCTTTACCAGTTACTAATACATCGTCCATGATACCGCAAGTTCCAGTTAAACCTGTTAAAACCTGGTCCACGAAACGTTACCAAATGGCAGAGCTCGACGCGATACCAAACGGGAGTCTATTGTACGCAAACAGACCCTTGTGAGTGTTAATCGTCACTAAGTCTTCTACTTTATCGTTATGCAACAATTGCTGATACGCGCACTTCAAGTCGATTTTCGAGTACTTATGTCCTCCCGCCAATTTGGTGAAAACTTCTTCAGGAGACGGTATCGTGAACTGGTCAACCTTAATGACTTTGTTCACGGTAACCTTATAGTCCCCGCACAAACGTACTTTACCGTCTGGTTTGGGAACACAAACAAGAGGTGTTGCCCAATCACTATAGTTTATCTTACGGATAATACCTTTGTTTTCCATGCGCACTAACTCGTTTTCCACCGCGTTGCATAGAGCGAAAGGAATCGTACGCGCTCTCAAAAATACAGGGGTGGCATTTTCATGTAACGGCAATGAAGCTCGTACCCTTTTCACAGTACCTAGTTCTCTTTTGAAGACGTCAGGGTATTTGACTTTGAATTCATCCAAGGAATCTTCCATAATTGCGTGTGCGGTAACCAGACTAGGCCAATCTAGTTTCAAGTGTTTCAACCATGATCGTCCTAACAATGGGGGGGGCAGGGGGTGCATGTTGCGTAGCGTGCACAACCGTTAAGGGCAATGACAATGTTTGACCGTTATGTTCAACATCAACGTAAATTTCACCAGCCACATTCAACTTTGCACCTGCTTATCCGTGTGCACTTGTTTGTTTCAGTTTCAAAAATGTACTTGAAATGTTTTTGGTATTCTGCAAAGCTAATAACTGATGAGCTTGCGCCCGTGCCCAATTCAAATTGCAAGTCTTCCCCTTCTACTTTGATTGACACTATTCCATGGGGGACAGGCGATCTATCAATACGGAATAAGGGTTCACTTTCGTCTTCAAAATCCTCCGTTGTGTAATCAGCCTTAGCTGACTTACATTCGGATTCTAAATGGCCTACCTTTTGACTAGTAAAGCATTTGGTGTTCCGGTAATGGCACTCTGACGGCGCATGATTTCTGATTCCACAACATCAGCACTTTTTCCTCTGTCCCTGTTTCTGCGTAGACTGTGGTGGCTTATTCCGATGAAAGTTTTTGCGTGTAAGTTTGTTGACCGAGTCTCTTTCTGTCTCTTGTGGCATTGTTGTCGTGTGAATGTCTTCATGTCGTGTGTTGCTGTTTCATGAGCAATTGCCACCTTTACTACTTCATCGAACGTAAAGTTATTAGCCAGCAACTTCTTTTAAACGATTCTGATCGTAGACCACAAATGAGTCGATCTCTCAAATTGTCCTGTAACGAATCCCCTAATTCACATTTCCCTGAACTTTTCCTTAGTACTCTGACAAGGCTGTGATCGATTGTCATTCCTTCTGAGTCAACATATGAAATCTATATCGTTCCGATGTCCGTATTTTTGTTGGTTTGTTTGGGCTGTATAGTTAAGTATACCGTGTTTGCGTGGGATTTTGTGTTCATGAAATTACAGACTATGTACTTGTACCACATCTAAAGTCAGAGAAACATTGTTACTTAGTGAGAAATAAACGCCAGGACGAATCTACCATGGTGCCTTCAATGTTGTTTTTGTTCTCTGTAAAGTAAATTGGTATTCCTTGATTTTCAATTCCAGTGGCTGATCCACAATTTTTCAAATGGTGTTTGCAAATGAAATAATGTCAAGCCATTGTTTTAAATTACCATTTAAGTTTTATTAATAAGAGGTGGAGACAGCAATCTGCAGCCATTTCTTTGTTACCTTGTTCTCATTTCTTTACATTTGTTTATGTTTCATTTCCTTGTTTTCTGTAGATCTCCCCTACCCCTTTGCTATAGTGCACTCTCTGTTGACTGAACTTGATGGCATAATTGATAAGCCATTGTATTCTGCATACCACTACTAGCCTAACCCTTAGTCCTACACATCTGGCCCTATTGTTCACTCTTGACTTTTGTTTACAAAATAATCCAGTCCAGTCTACAACCTGATTGCTTAGTTTAATATTTAGCACACATTCCAGTGAGTAAACTGACTGTATTTCACTTGTTGAACCTTTTCTTACTGCCATGCAGCTCCTGCTTGACAGTGCACATGTACTTTTATCTCCTCTTTTTCGAACCACTCATTAAAGCGTTTTAAGGGGTTCGGTTTCTTTTCATGAATGTTTTTATGGTTGGTTTCTAATTCGTTCAACTGCTTCCCAAAACATCCATTTCTTCATAATTTTAAAACTCCTGAGTCCTGAGCATTGAGCAACACCACACCCAACAATCCCTCTCAAAATGTTGCCCTTCCAAACAGTGATGTGACCTTCTGACTGCATGAGTGTAAGTTGTGGTACACTACTGCACATGCACAAGGTCACCAGCACCAGAAGTTTAAAAATCACACCACCAAAACAGTGATTGTTTACATTTCAGAGAGCTCGCCTTGACAATTTCAAGAAGGTATACTGCTTGACAGTTGCATTTATGTACACGTTGAAGCCTGGAGAATACAGACTTGATCAGGGCTTGGGATTTTCGTCTTTTTTAAGAGGAATTCTTTTTTGGTGTCGATTTCCTCATTCGATTTCCTCTTTTTATCATTTTTTCGACTTTATTAAATGTTTAGTTCAGGTATATTTTACAGCCAAAAATGTCTATCACACAAGCCTATTTTTTGTGTATCATACATCAGCTGGAAATTTCTCCTCTGTTTTTGTTATTGTTCATTCCAAGCTCTGCTTATTTTTGGTGAAGTAACCAGAATGGATTTCATAACATACCAGTTTATTGTGCTGGATTCTTGTTGGGTTTATCAACAGTAAACTATCACTTATAAAATATCCACGTAAATCATTATGTATAGGAGCATAGGATAATAGCCACCTGTCTTAAGTTCGCACAAAAGTAGAGTACAAAATTCCAAACGTAATTTCGAGTTCCATTTCCTGTAAAAAGATCAATGACAGGGCCCAGGTATCAATTCCAGTATTTTCGGCGCTTAATCATGTTTGAAAGTGTTGTATTGTGTTTGGAAATTTGTTTGAAAAGCTGTTTTTTCTGCTCAACAGCTTATGACCTTACAGGATTTAAGGGCCCCACCAGAGTATTTATTAGTGTGCACTCCACTCATATCGAATGTTCTGTGTATATCAAATGCTCTGAGATGCCAGGGTAGTATCTCTCTGATTCTGCATGCAGCTTTGTTGACTATTGTGGTCAGTGAGAATGTTCTGCTCGCAATGTATAACATTTACTACTAAAGCCAACACTGCGTGTATTATCTTACCCATAGGAGCACATTTGCCTGCGCGAAAGTAGTTCACTTCTATCCTTTTGCTCGGTAGACGGCGCTTTTGTAAACATGGTGGCTCGCGATTTCTGTGTTAGGCAGTAGGCCTATTGCGTTTCGTAATCAATGTAAATGTTAGTGAAAAACTGTTGTAAATGCCGACTAAGATTAATCTCCGAACCGGGAATTTATCCGGGGCCAGTCGCGTACGCCTTTGCGTTTGTATTTGCATGAAGAGTGAGTTAAAAGGGGTCTGAATTGAAGGTTAATTGATGATTTTCGACACTGTGTGACTGTGGCCGCTTGGACTTCGACTTCAGAGTTCAGTTTTATCACACCTTACTACTTTGGAAACAAGTCGGATATTATGTTCCCTGGTTTTGAGAATGACGCTAGCAACATGTTGTAATAATTTCAGTGCAGGTTCACTAGTTATCACCTCACAGAGTCAGACTGTTAGTGTTAGCCAGATGGAACACACCTGACCAGTACCAGTGTCAGTGGCAGCAAATCAGTGGCGGATTTAGAGGGGGGCCAAGTGGGCCATGCCCCCCCCCCCCTAAAACTTTCCCAGATTCCATTTGGCAGTTCGGGGGTGCGCCGTCTGACGGGCAAAATCCTGGCTAATACTCAGCCCTGGCCCCCCTAAATAAAAATCCTGGATCCACCCCTGCAAATGTCTAGACTTGACCACGCGAATACACGTATTGTTGGGAAAAAATGGGAAACAAACAACAGGACAAGGACATGGTCGAAAAAAGTCGGTGCCAATGTAACAACTGAATAACATTCCTATTATTTAGTGGATTAGACAGTGACCACCGTCTCTAATTGGCATTTCGCTTTGTTCAAAATTCACACAGCTGCAGAAATCAGTATAAGAACGGATGTCCGCAATCTCATTGCTCAGTCCAAAGATAGACAGAAACATGTACTAATGGATTGATTCGCCATCTGTTTCTAAGAAGCCAACAGGAGCAAAGAGTTAGTTGACCATGGGTATTCAGTATCTGGGGATTATCAACAATCCAGCCCTTTCATGTCAAACATGTCTAAAGATTCAACTGAACAACTTGATCGGAAACTGTTGTTTAAAATCAGTACATCTTTGGATGATCTTTGCAAGACTTCAGAAAAGGTGTGCTTAGACCTCCCAATGAGGAACCTGGATGACACATGGGCTATCACTTCTTTTACTATGTGTCATTCACTGCACATCGGTATGACTAAGAATGAATTCACTGTAGCCATAATGTATGGGATACATGTAGATGTTTGCCAAAAACCCTCAACTCTGTGCTGTACAGAGGCTATTGACTGCTGCGTGCATTCGTCATCATGCGGGCAATGGTGTATGTTTGAACATTTTTCGGATGGCTCACATTTATAGCTTATAATTGTTTTTAACATTTATTTTTAGCAAAGGTGACATAGTTGATGATATTAATTAGATCGGTGATATATTACATTAAAAATTCTCCAGATTGAGACAGCCTCCTAAATTCAGAACACAGAAATCATGGCTGAAATTTAATTTTTTCATCCTGAAGTTTGAGGCGTGAGTGATTTATATATTTTCGTACTTTTCGAATTCCTAACGCTATGTTGTAGCATAACAGGTTGCAAGAATACACCTGTAAGTTCATAAAAAGTGACTCTCATGACAAACATTTAATAAATTGAATTTCTGACAGACAGTTGTGTGAATTTCTAAAAATTGGGACGAGCTCCGACTTTGATCAAAATAATTATTCACTGTCCCAAATTAGAGTATTTTTTCGTAATTAATTTTTGAAATTCAGTGTGTAGTTAACTGTAAAACTGATGTATGGCTGTTCTTGTTTATAAGAGGATCTGCTTTAAGAAAAAAGGTTGTAAAAGTGATGACAATTTATTGTTTAGTTTTTGATCTTTAGTGATGGTGCAGTAGTTTACACCAGCTTTGAAAATGTCAATGATGAAAGGTAGAAATCATAAATGACAAAAATATCAATAGTCCATTTCAGTTAATGACTCTGAAGCAGATAATAGTGGCAGTACCCGTGTGGTTAAAGAGTCATGACATAATGCTTTCGATTTAAAAATCTTGAGGAACTTTCTGATATTTAAGCTATAAGTGTTTTTTTCACAAGAAATGATGTGTGTGTGTGTGTGTGTGTG
>NMRA01000713.1:115361-128162 GCA_002633005.1 Phoronis australis | reverse complement strand
ATCTACAATCGTGGTTCAGTTTGCACAAATGCTTACAGCCGGACAAAATGTTGGGCCCCCCCTTGTGATATCCTAGATCCGCCACTGCACTGATGATGTTACTCTATCAAAAATCAAAAATTAAAGGGCAATTTTGACAGTAAAATCACCCATGAAAATCTTATTTTAAGATGTGGATTTCCGACTCTGTTGCCGTTTTTTTTTTGGGGGGGGAATACCAGGTCAGTCACATCGCCGGCCCCCGCAACTTTGGGGCGGCTGTGCATACAATCGCGCTTTGCCCAATTCTCCGAGGCAGCATATTGGCTCCCCCTTATGGTATCCTAGATCCGCCACTGTTAGTACACAGCAAAGATCTACTAAAGTTTGGTGAACTACAGGGCTAATAAGTAAACAAATTGCAGTTCAGTGTTGGAACGTCAAAAGCGCAGTTAGTTGACCTGTCAACTGTGCTTCTTCTGCTAGTTTTATTTTAATCGCACAGCGTACCTTTTATGTTCACTTAGTGATAACTAAACCGTTTCAATGATGTTTTTCGTTTTAAAATTGCTTCAATTAATACTACATGTACTCCAATATCGTCCGCATTTGTCGCGATTCTATACTAGGGGATTCCATTGACAGGGAATTCCCCGAGTATGCATGACAAGGGAGATAAGTCTTTATTTTGATACATAAACGAGTCGACAAATACGGATTTTCTCATCTACAAGGATTATAATTACCATTTTTAAGAACTTAGTCCTTACTGCTACAAAACTCATCCAAATTACAACAATGACGATATGTTTTCTGCGGTTTATTTGGCGCGGATACGAACCGATATGATCTCGCGAGATCCAGCCTCATCACCCGTTTTTCGCGGTATTTTGTAAGTGTGATGTGCCATATGCGAAAGACTAGTCGCTAACCGACTAGAGCGACGTCTTTCGTGAAAATGCCAATGTATATGAATGCATAGTATGATATGTGCCAGGTATTCAGTGAATGGCCTGGATGCTTCATGCAGCTAGGACATTCACAACTACGGAGAATATTTTACTTTTTCTCCAGATGTGCACCTCATTCATGTACCACATCAGTATTGCCTGTGTGGTTTTGGAAATGTGTAAGCTGCTTGTGTTGTTTCCGCATTGTTCAGCTTGAAATGCTAGTTTTGCTCCTAAAAAACTAGGGGTGTATTTATTGCGACATTTGTCCGTTATTGTTGTTACTAGTTTATTGCTTAATCTGAGTATTTATTTTGAACATTCTTCAAGCCTTGGATGACTGATCTTTTCAGTTTAGGATACGTATTGTTTGTATCCCATGAAGTGAATCACATACTGTCTTTTTTAGTATTTTTATTCAGTGAGTCCTGGTGTCGTTTTGAAAATGATTGTTTTTTAGGCTGAAATTCTGCGATGACCCTGTCATTTCCGCATGGTTGATCTTGAAAAGCAAATTCTTGTTTACATATTATTGTCATCTTGTGAGGTGTGCAATTTATTGCGGTTTTAGTGACTGGTTCCACCAGGGATAGCAGTATTGTGCACCTACCGGTACTTTGCTCAAGCTCATGTTACATATATTTTTATATTGATAACTTTTCCTCGTGAAGGTAGTGATCTCAGCAGTTATATCACTTATGGTGTTTTGTTAAGTAGTAGAACCTTGTACTGCTATGACACAAATTTTGAAGGTTCCTATGTTGTAGTTAAGTCCCACTTTAAATATTTTGCTCACCATGTGAGTTATTGTTTACCTTGAGGGATTCATACTCATGGATGATCTCATCAGGGATTGCATGTAACACTATTTGGGTGTGTGTATTTATTACATGCTCATTGTATAAAGTGTATTGTTTATATTGCAGAGTTTATAATTGTTAGTTTCAAAGATCTCGGTAGATTATCTCAAGAGTACTTAGTGCAGGTTTCTCATCCTATGAAGTGTAATATTTTACTGAAGAGTTTGTTATTGTAACGTTTGAAATTCTCATGTACAATATATATTACACTATTCGGAAATCTTACTGTTATTTTCATTGCAAAAGCACCAATCTGAAGAGTGGCCTACTTGTTATGAGGAATGCACATAATGCATTGTCAAAGCGAGGTGATCGTATGCCGCTGGGTTTTTGTTTTCTTACACTTTGTGAACGCAGTGCCTGTACCGTCCTTGACCTCGAACCGTCCAAGGAGGCTCGATGCGTGAGCTTTATGGGAACATTTTTGTATTTTGACCGCGAATTTGTTGCGATCTTCCTGAAGTAGGACACCGTGGATGGTATTAGAAGAAAAAACAACTGCTAATGGTTTGTTGAAACCCTGTTTAGTGTAAATTTATTGAGTTTCGTGTTTGATATGGACGGCTGAAGTGAAGCACCCGTGGAATTTCTGGTCGGGAGTGTCATACCTTTGACGGACCTATTCCTTCTGGAAATTCACGCCAAAACCCAATAAGACTTGTTGACTGAAGCGCAAGTTTCAATAAGGTAGATACGCCGTCATTCAATGTTAGCAGAGGGCGCTCCTAAACCCGGAGTACGAAATTAAGTCAAACACGCTTGGCAATGGATTCTCACTGGGGCTCGACGTGCCAACACAATAGAGGGCCAGCCGGCTGGCATCATAACATTCTCCAACTGAATAGAACTACTTGTGACCTTTTCTTTGACCCGAATCTTCATATGGAGAACAATAACCCGGATCTTCATATGGAGCACAATCAGAAACCTCTTGTATGGTTGTTACGTTGCATGGCTGAGAACGTGAATTTTGACGAACTGACACATCCTAATAGGTTGATTGTACTTACATTGCAATTATTTTATATGAAATAAAATAATTTAAAAGATAGGCAATATATATATATATATATATATATATAATCACACAGTTTTTCTTTTTAAAACATACATATAAATACATATGCAGTGGCGAATCTACATTTTCAGTAAGGGGGGTTTAGGATTCCCGCAAAGGTCGAATCGTAGGTTCCCCCTCCCGTGTAAGACATTTTTTTGTTTTTGTAACCAAATTGTGAAATTTCCATGCATCCTGGTAAGTTTCTGGCACTTAACATGTCTCTGGAGTTTTTCTTAAGATAATTAAAAACCCTTCTCGATTTCGTCACATGAACTTGGCTCATAAGTTTCGTGAAACCATATTGTGCACATCTGGGTATGATTCACACCACCAGCAAATTTTTTTGTTGGAACATCGGCTTACACACACCTTTTTTAGCATACGAAAAGTCGTATACGAAAAGGTGTGGTGTGTCTACAGGGATTTAGACAACTTCCAAATATTCAAGAGCATAAGGAGCACCGACGGGCCGTAAAAACTTGAATATCAGATGATCGCGTAACAGCAGCCTCAAGTTCTTTAAGAACGAAGACCTGTACTGTTAGTCCGGAAATAAACATGTGTTCTGTCTCGTTACGAGAAAAACATGTGCACTGTCAAGCAGGAGCTGCATGACAGTAAGAAAAGGTTCAACAAGTGAAATACAGTCAGTTTACTCACTGGAATCTGTGCTAAATATTAAACTAAGCAATCAGGGTGTAGACTGGACTGGATTATTTTGTAAACAAAAGTCAAGAGTGAACAATAGGGCCAGATGTGTAGGACTAAGGGTTAGGCTAGTACTGGTATGCAGAATACAATGGCTTATCAATTATGTCATCAAGTTCAGTCAACAGAGAGTGCACTATAGCAATGGGGTTGGGGGGATCTACAGAAAACAAGGAAATGAAACATAAACAAATGTAAAGAAATGAGAACAAGGTAACAATGAAATGGCTGCAGATTGCTGTCTCCACCTCTTATTAATAAAACTTAAATGGCAATTTAAAACAATGGCTTGACATTATTTCATTTGCGAACACCATTCGAAAAATTCTGGATCAGCCACTGGAATTGAAAATCCCGGAATACCAATTCAATCCGACAACATCGGACATGTTACAGTAAATTTACTTTACAGAGAACAAAAACAACATTGAAGGCACCATGGCAGATTCGTCCAGACGTTAATTTTTCACTAAGTAACAATGTTTCTCTGACTTTAGATGTGGTACAAGTACATAGTCTGTAATTTCATGAACACAAAATCCCACGCAAACACGGTATACTTTATACAGCCAACAGCATCGCGCGAGCATAAGGGATGACAAAAAATACTTACGTTTTTCTTCACCAGGTCCAGGTCCCGAGCCCGACATAGTCGATCACCTCAGCCTCTCACGAATCACGGCTCGACGAGCTGGTCAAACTCAGACGGCCATCCAGGAAAACCGACGTGAATTCCCGGCGCTGTCATTTACTCCCCGCACAATTGCTTCCGCCCAATGGCCGTTTTCGTCAACTCATGCCTGCATTTTCTGTCCATCTTCCATTTTGAAACGGATACTTTTGAGTAGAAAGCAAAAACAACACAACCATCCTCACGCGTTGTACCGGACTCACTACTCATCACCATGCGCGAGTTGGGTCCTGATAGACATGTTCACCAAAATGAAATTGCTGTTTTCTTGCTAAAATATAGAGTACGATTTTACTTACATTTCGATAATTTAACATGCAAATAGATTAAAAATGACAATTATAAGTCAATTTTGACGTCTTCCTTTGTTGAGAGTGAAACCGCATTACCGCGTAGTAATCTTTTGTGACGATTCTCCAGTGTGCAGGGCTAAGCCTGGACTGAAAGTGAAATATCTCGGCCAAAACTTCATCGATTTTCGTGGGAGAAAAACGCTTGTTTTCAGAATTTTACGTGGAATTTTTGATGAATATTTTACATGTCGTTGAAAAATACAAACGCGAGAGTCATATTTCTTCAGGCAGCCTTCACGGGCAATAAAATGTAATCGACCGAATAGATCTGTCGACCACAGATCTACCCTGTGGTTTTTCTCTCGATCCCAGATCGCCCCGTCACCGTCGGCTGTGTTAACATCAATGGCACTCACCACATAATCATATTTTCTTTGGTCCTGTATAACCCCTTTGATTCCAAACT
The DNA here is from genome assembly GCA_002633005.1 of Phoronis australis. Lineage (NCBI taxonomy): Eukaryota > Metazoa > Phoronida > Phoronidae > Phoronis > Phoronis australis. Next base: position 123,155 of record NMRA01000713.1, on the reverse strand, counting down.
GAGCCTCGACATTGGCGAACCAAACTTCGGGCGATTTTGTCCAAAAGTCCGGCAACTTGATGGAGACCGCGTTTACCTTAGTTGATTGCATTGCAAGCGTCTGAAGAGTTGAAGCGAGGTCAGTAACAAGCTTTGTATCACTATATTTCCCTCTGCCATTTTAAGTGTTCAACATTCGAGGTCACCGATATAGGAATCAGAAACACACAATTATTAGTGAATAAAATACTATACTGAAGCACAGGCGTCCTCAGCTGATCGTCCCCAATACATTAAATGTAATACTACAAGGTATGACACTCCCGACCGGAAATTCCACGGGGGCTTCACTTCATGAGCCGTCCATATCAAACACAGAACTCAATAAATTTAAACAAAACAAGGTTTCAACAAACCATTAGCTTCTAATACCATCCACCGTGTCTTACTTCAGCGAGAACGCAACAAATTCGGGTCAAAGCACAAAAATGTTCCCAAAAGGCCCACGCATCGAGCCTCCTTGGATGGTTCGAGGTCAAGGACGGTACGGAATTAACCGATGAGTTACGGATGGACGGCAATTGCCGGCTTCTCACGGAAGGTTACGAAATGGTCTGGCTAATGTGGAGTTATCGATGTGGTGACAGTCCGTGACAAATCAAAAATTACCGTACCGTCCTTGACCTCGAACCGTCCAAGGAGGCTCGATGCGTGAGCTTTTTGGGAACATTTTTGTGCTTTGAACGCGAATTTGTTGCGATCTTCCTGAAGCAGGACACCGTGGATGGTATTAGAAGAAAAAAACAAATGCTAATGGTTTGTTGAAACCCTGTTTAGTGTTTTTGCAAACTGCAACACTTGATGTCATGTGAATGTGGAAAGCAAAAAATGAAACAGTCGATGAGTCAGGGTCCAGGAGAGAGAGGACACTTGCATATAACCAAATGTGCCCCTCTGACCAGTGGCTCAGGCATTACAAAAGTCAGCATGAAAGGGCGAATTTAAAATAAATTCCACACAAAAATATTTACTTTTTGGTTTGAACTGTATAAAATGATCCATTTTTCCACCAAAACCACTGAAGGTTTCATATACAACTGAGGCTTGTTGTGTTAAAAAGAATACAGCCCTGAGAGATTCTTGCTGAAATTCAATTCCCTGTAAATAATAACTTTGCGTAATTATTTTATCAGAAAAGTTGACTCTTTCATCGAGGCTCTCACCAAAATGGGTCAGTTTTAATGACTGTGCCAAATCACTAAAGGGTGAGGTTTTATCTTGCTGATTATAGAAAAGTGTGGGTATAATCATAATTTCACAGCAACAAACAACCTCCGAAATAATTGAATACTCCGTAGGACTGTACGATGGCAGTCAAAGGCACTGCCAAATGGCACCGCCAAAAGCGATAAAATCAGTCATTATAACCATAGGCGGATTTAGGGGGGGCCCAGGGCCTCCCCCCCCCTTGGCTGCCGCCAAAACATAAAACAGTAAGAGCGTAGGGAAATGTTGAGTTTATTAATTAACCCCGGTAATTAAAATTATACGGATGAAAAAAAATTTAAATGTGTGCAGTTTTAGTGTTGGGAGAGGGGGGGGGCTCAAATCTAATTTCAAGTGTCAAATTCGGAACACGGCGCATTCGTAACGGAACTGTGGCTAAGTATAGGCTCTCCCGCGATATCCAAGGCGACCGGCAGGGCAGTGGCGCTGCACACTACGACTCCGTTTCCGTCGTCTGCTCCACTGTGCAATGAAGAAAATTTACTTCATTTTTCAAAGAAAATGGAACCTTGAGTGACGATGAAAAAACAGAAGCTGCTGGTAAGATGTGAATTTTAATCGAAGCCTTAGTGAATCACTCAGAAACTCGCAATACTCACTTTATCAAACCTTATCTAGGGAGAACAGCATTTTTCAAAAATTTTAGAAAATGTGCATGTAATATACATCATTAGAAAGCTCTTTTCGAGACTAAAATAACGATAGTAAAATTTTTTAAATTGGACTTATGGTTCCGGAGAAAATGTCATTTTCGTGTCAAAATTTTTGGTAAAAATTCTGTCAAATCGAATCTGCGAGTTCAAAATATTATTATTTCAAAACTAAGAAACGTAAATAGACATGTAATACATCATTTTAAAGAACTTTTTATGATGAATAATTTGCCAAAAAAACCATTTCGATTAGACGTTCCTGTGCGAAGATATTGACCTTAAAGTCAACACAGCCGACAAAGAGAAGTCACTACGTACAATTTTGCGATTTCGAATTTTCATAAAATAACAATTACTCCAGGAAATAAACAAATAAGGTATCATTTTAAAGATTTTTTATCAGGAAAGTTGAAACTTGATAATTGGTTGAGCAAATTATTGATATTATTTGTGATATTGTTTTTAACAATCATGCTGTTTGCAACCGGCTTAACTTTGTCAAAATCAATTACATTAAATAAAAATCAAAGATAAACAAACATCATTTCAAAAAATAATGTATTGATGACAAGTATGATAAATAGAACATTTTAATACAAGCTTCTGAAAGTCATATAATAAATAAAACTTTTACATAAACTTTCCACAACAATGTAATAAAATGAAGACCCTGTCATGAGCCATCCAGGAATGTTCATGCTATAAAACCAACAACTGCAATATTCATAATCCTAAAATTGTCTCAAGTGATATGAACACAAAAAAGAATTTATGATGGACAGATAAATAAAGTTCTCACGGCATCCTCAAGGAAGGAGGGGCCAAACCCTTTCTGTGACAATTGACAGTGGAGAACCTTCCAGCAAACAGACGCTCAGTGGAGTTCCTTACACAGACTTGTGGTATCCTCAAGGAAGGGGGCCAAACCCTTTCACTGACTAGTGTACGTCAGCGAAGCACCTTAGAGACTTGTGGCATCCTCAAGAAAAGGGAGCCAAACCCTTTCAATGACCAAGTCAGTGGAGTACCTTACAAAGACTTGTGGCGTCCTTAAGGAAGGGGGGGGGGGCCAATCCNACAGCATCAGGAGCTGAAAAGCACCGTCCGATAGGTGGAGGGGAGAGCCAAAATGAAGGAGGCTTTGACCGTTTGTCTATGAGATCATGTCCAACTGAATAACTGATTAAATGCAAGTAGAATCAGTAGAAGCAGGAAAGTAGAAGGATCTGGACCAAGAGCTAGAAGCAGAGTCTGTTGAGAAAGAAATGTGAGACATGATGATGATAGAAACTGATAAATAGGAGTGAAATTATCAGAACAAAAATAATGAAGAAAATAACAACTGGTTTGGTCCACAGCAAATTCCAACGAAGCTTACCTGGAGGATAAAGATCAGGGTGAGATTTATGAACAGTCTAGGCAAACCTCAATTGTTCTGTTAAAAACTATATATAATGGCCCATGGTCAGAAAAAAAGTTTATCGAAAGCATGTATATGTTTCAAAATAGTGGACCACAAAGTCTTGGAAACACAGGACTGCAGTAGATTTGTACACTTGTAATATTTGTTTAATCTAAAGTTAAAACATTTTCATTTTCTATCTTGACATATTCTGAATAAAATGTCATGACCAACAAGGCAAGATGGGTGTGGACCTCTCTGGCAGCAAGCCAACCCAAGTCTATCAGTGGCTTGACCAACAAAAATGCGAAGCAAAATAGAAAAAAAACTTAAATATAAGAATCATTGTTCTCACTACGAGAAGTGACTGTTTAGTTCTCTTTTACATTGAGTTTTCATCAGGAAAAGTTGAAGTGCTTCAGTATTGTAAACCAAACATTCAACGCGATTCACAGGACCACCCCTAGCGGCAGTACCCGGAACTACGAAGTGAGTCAGAAATTCGCCCGATTGTCAGAAATTGACGAAATGTTCGTTTAGAACAAGTGTTTGAAATAGTTCATTAATGAACCCTTTAGTGCGGAATACAGTTCATTACATTTGCAATTTATGCTATATACCAATAAATTCAGCTCGAAGTTGAAGGTCGCAGGAACAGGCGACTTTTTCAACTTTTAAGTGCAGGAAAGTGAAAACTACTTACATAATCGTGTTCGCAAGGCTCCCTTTTGTTCTTTCACGAAGTTTCACGTAAAAATTCGCGAGTTTAGTCTTCTCCTGGGTTGAAAACCAAATAGCAGTCATTTTTACCGGCATCCATTTTGGTCTGAAAAATCGGTCACGTCCCTGCAAAAACTCGTGCAAAGTATTATTAAACGAATTTTGCGACAAAAAAAGATTATCAGATAAGTAAAACAATATATTTTTTCATACTTTGCAATAATTTTTATTCACATTTATTACATTTTTGGGTTATTTTTTTGCCGATTGTAGTGAGCGAATTTAACACGGTGACAGATACGCGAAGCGATTCGCTGAAGAATGCTGTCCTCGCTACCTTATCTTAAGACGATTTCCAAAGCAATCCCGTCATTATTGCCAACACGAAAAACGGATTTGGTCTTTTGGGCACTTGAAGACTATTTCAAATACGACAAATTTGTTAAGAATTGATGGCACAAAATATATAATAAGCATAACAAAAAGAAGTAGGTTCCGCGCGCAAACGCTGTGGACCAAAAACAAGTAGGTCTCTTAGTATGACATTAGCAGTTAAATCGTGGTGGTGTAGTGGTAACGCACGCGCGCTCTATCCGCCAGGTCGTGAGTTCGACTCTTTGGTACTTGCAGTTTCTCCTGTTTGACACGTTCTCCCTTTTTTGCCTTTTTTTCTTGGATAATACTTCAGGAATCAAGGAAAATGCTGGATTTCTAGAGGTAAAAACAGAAAAATTTCCTGGGTGGGACCTCCCCCCATTCGGTGCTATGCGCATCTAAAATCGTGGTTCAGTTTGCGCAAATGCTTACAGCCGGACAAAATGTTGGCCCCCCCTTGTGATATCCTAGATCCGACACTGGTAACACTATTGGTAGACTGATTAATGTTTGCGTGTTTAGGACCATTGACTGTATTTTTATGCTCCTAACTTCTGTTAGAAGTGACAAGTGTGCCAGTGACTTTGTATTATATCCTTATCTGACCCACCAATTCAACTTTCACGGCATTCACGGTAACTTACATAACGCACATGTACATGTTAACATACGAGACGGTGTGTTCTGAAAAGATCGAGACAATTTCCAGTGGCCGCGACGCACTCAGCTAATCCTCTCCCGCTATTACGTGGCATACTATAATAGTACGCGACTGTTGTTGTGGGTGGCCTAATGGGGTAATGGTAATGGCAGGTAATGCCTATTTTTTCCACAAATTATTTCGTAAAAAATCACATTACTTCAGAATCCAGCATAGTATACTGGACAATTATCATAAAATGTTTCGTATACGTTACTGGTGATGTATTCCTTGACTCGTTAGCTTTAAAAGGCAGGAGCTCGATCAAAACAGAGAGATTTAAACAGCTGTAAATCCACCGACATTCCTTCAGTGGAAGTCGCCATGTTGGTGAACTAGTTTGACCTATTATACAACTGACCAATAGAATGCCTTGTTTCTTGAAATCGGAACAGCCAATGACATTCCAAGAATGCAGATGGAAAAGTGCCCTGTAGCAGACCCCAATCAATCTCGTGGGTTAACCTGGTTCCCGGGCCTCACAAGCTGACGTCACGGATTGCTTGTGAAGGCCCAGGTACAGCGCACTAGAACGATGGTTTTCATTGGCTGTCAGCTGGCAATTTTTAACCAGGAAGTTTGTTCTGCGCATGCTGACATCCGGTATTACGTTATAAGGTCGCTAGGTGTCCCTAGAGTAAAGTTATTTTGCGACTGGGTCGCGTTGGCGGTCGGGGGGAACTCTCTGGTGAGGTAGCTGTTTATATGTTGTGATATTACCAAATAACTGACGTAAAATCATGTAATTATCGACTACTTATTAGGAAAATAAACCTGAATTAACAATGGCTTCACTCTTTTCCCTTGACATTTTTCAGTTTCATTTTTGAACGCTTTTTATGAATTGAAAACATCCCGAAATCATGGATCCTCCCCTGCTGTAAGATCTTACAGCAGGGGATGATCCAGGATTTTGAGTTAGGGGGGTGGGGCAAGGGCAGAGTATTTTGCCCGTCAAACATTTGCACTCCCAAACTACCAAATGGAATCTGGGAGAATTTTAGGCAGGGCCAAGGCCCCCTTGCCGCACCCCCCCCCTTTCCCCTATCCCTCTTTGTACAGTGTTACAGTAGACACTGCTGGCACCCAATTTCCACCACTTTGAAGCCTACACAGTCTTCACCTCCTAGAACAACACAATTATCGACCCTACAGGTAGCCAAAATTCTCAAGCTACACCCCTCACCTCGTTGACATACTATTTTTTTCTTCCCCATTTCCCTTTTTGAGGTGGGACCCCACACAACTTGAGAGTCCTAAGCCATTCAGATCACCTTGGGTATATTCGGGGCCTCAAACTGCTCATTGGAGATGAATTTAACCTGCGTGATTATCAAACTTAGTGGAGAATGATTGGCCATAAAGTTCGAGCATGCACTGAAAACATTAACTTCCAAGGGCATCCAGAACACCTCGGGTGATTTCGTAACCTCAAATTTCACGTAATAGGTGAACGCTCTCTGCATGTGTGCGGACTTCAGTTAGCCTATTATTGTCAAGATTGAAAATCATGTGACTTGCCATATTTTGGATAACGTTCATCTTCGAGAGGATATTTGAGGCTACGAAAATACCTGAAGTGTTTCTAAGAAAAATTTGTACATGTAAATAGGAAAATAGCCGAGGTGCTCCAGATGTTCCGAGGGTAAATTTGTAGCTACGAAAATACCCGAGAGGTGTTCCAAATGGGCCCTAACCTTTAGTTTTGTGCATATCTGGTACTAGAAGAATCTCCACCCATTTAGGCAGTGGCTAAAAAAACATTATGTTTGTGGTCTGAGGTTTGGACTTCAATAAAATTGTAGCCTAATGTTTCAAATGCACAATCTTTTTATAAGAGCTAATGCTAACAACTGAATCCTTTCATAGTAATTCTTTGACAGCTGTCTTTTTCACCCATTAAGCTTGAAAAAGTCGGCTCAGAGATTCCTGTTGTCAAAACTGAGTATGGTGTCCAAGGTTTTAAAAATACAGGTTCATCGTATTAAAATCCCTTTTGCAGTAGGAAAAAGGTACCATTTGCAGTGTTTTAACTTCTAGAGTGAAACCCGTTGTATTCATGGGAAAAAGTTTGCTTTGGTAGGGATTTTTTCAAGCACCATTTTGAAGAGAAAATGTTTGAGAAAAATCACCCAGTTGAGTGTCGTATCTTATATAAACCTGTGGAATGGTTTTAGGAGGGTACTCTGAAAGCCCAAGGATGGTGGAATGAACCCTATCCCTATACCTAACAATGTGTGTTGAACATCTTGGAAAATACAAGCACAATTGTTATTTCAGAATGTGCTTATCAGATAGTGTCTTCTAGCTTCCAGATTTCATTCGAATTAAATCCCTTAAAGTCCTTGTTGCAAACTGCCCATGTGGTTCTAGTATCCGAAAATATTTACAACATAAATTCTTATTTTCGACACCCTTTCTTTATATTCTTTTCGCCTTTCTTGCCAAAAGCGATTTTTTAACAGTATTTGACCCTACTCTCTGAGCGTATGATTACCGGTTGTCATCGGTTATTTCCGTACCCACATTTCCGGCTCATCAGTTCAGGAACTTGTCCTGAACGCCGTCATTTTTTCCTTGTAACTGAATGTGCTATGGCTTGCTCGAAAAGTCTTCATTATTTTGTTTTATTAGTAATATATCGTGATTCGTTTGCATATGTAGTGTATTTATAGTTT